>MU223366.1:2028058-2039478 GCA_018584345.1 Thuja plicata | reverse complement strand
GTTGGACGCATATGCTTTGTAAGTCGTCCCGTGAGTATATTTTATTATCCCACATGCATAGGTAGTATTACTTTTCTAGATCGTACTTAGTATATAAGAGTAGGTTGAGGCCTTTGTTGGATACCGATAAATTTATTGTATTGAGATTGCTCAAAGGAGGTTACCCCCTTGAAGTGGCCCGCGATCAATAGATTCATTTTGCATTCTGCTATTGCTCTATATTCTGTGATTTCGTGCATTCTCACCATATTGTTGTAAGGAGGTTCCTCACACCAAATGTATCATTATTCCAACACTGATAATGTTTTGGAATGGGTTCATACTGACCTTTGTTGACCTATTGGTGTACACAAAGTTACCAAGGTGATAAATATTTCATGTTGTTTGTTGATAATTACTCTAGAATGATGACTGTAATGTTTCGCAAACAAAATTTTGATGCTTTTCAGTTGTTTAAGTGGTATTTGGAAAAAGTTGAAAAGGAGACAGGTAAGAACTTGAGATGTCTGAGATCTTACAGAGGAGGAGAGTTTATATCAAATGAGTTCAACCTATTTTGCAATGATAGAGGAATTAAAAGACATATGTCTTCTCCAAGGACTCCCCCATAGAATGGCATAGATGAGAGAAGGAATAGATCAATAATAGATTGTGCTAGAACATTGATGATAGAGAAGAATGTTGCACAAAAGTACTAGAGAGACATTGTAAGTACAATAGTCTATACCTTGAACTGAGTACAAGTCAAGAAAGGTATTGATATTACACCTTATGAGTTATGGTATGTTTATGCACATAATGTAAAATATTTTAATTTTTTTGGGAGAAAATATTATATACTAAAGGACAATAGAAATGGAAAACTTGATGCTAAAAGTGATGGAGGCATATTCCTAGGTTATTCCACTAAGAGCAAAGCGTATAAGTGTTTGAATTTTAACACTAACAAAGTTGTGGAAAGTGTAAATGTTAGAATTGATGAATATGTAGAAAATAATGAAGTGTAATGCAAGCAAGAACCTGAAGATTATAGATATTTCATTTATATGAATGAATGAGAGCTCAGTAGTGTTCCTGAACCAAAAAAAGAAGTTGTCGAACAATAGACTTATGCTGCTAAGCAACCACAAGAAAATGTCAAGTTATAGAAAGACATTGTCACACATTAGGAGGAGACTACCGATGAAGAGGTAAAGACATAAAATGAACCTAAAATTAACTTTGGTAATGAATTTGAGAATGACCAACAAGAGAAAAGAAGACCAGACCCTACACTAGAAAAATATGTAAGAAGACATCATAAACTAGATCAAATTATTGGAGATAAAGATTCAAAGGTCATGAAAAGAAACAAATTGAAAAATCTGACATGTTTATTGTCTGAATTTGAGCCAAAATCAGTGAAAGATGCTTTAGGTAATGAAGATTGGATACAGGCCATGAATGAATAAATTGAACAAATTGAGAAGAACAAAACCTGGACACTAGTACCTAGACCAAAGGACAAGAATGATATTGGAACAAAGTGGGTATTTAGAAACAAGCTGAATGAACATGGAGAATTCATAAGAAATAAGGCCAAATTGGTATGCAAAGGTTATGATGACATGCAACTGATTAAATGTTTGATATTGTTAAGTTGAAGATAATTCAAGGCATTAAATCAGTTAATGGTTTGTATTGTCATTGATGTCAACTTGATATCATCTGTACGGTCATGCACATAATGCCAAAGACTTTAGAGAATCAATGGAACAAAAGTTATGCTTTCAACAATGCATAAAATTCAAGTATTCACTAAGTGACAGATAACACCGATGGAGTGCACACCATCGGTAAAGGAAAAGAAGAAAAGTCATAGTGATACCTGACGAGCAGAAGACAGTGTCTCCTGATGAAGAAAAACCACAGGATGCTCAACAAGAAAATTCCAATGATACCTGACGGATGGAGATCCCAAATCTAACTAGAGTCACACCGATGGAATTGATATTTGTAACCGATGAATAACTGAAGAGTTGATTGATGGAACAGAGAGTTCAAAAATTGACAAAATATCTAGCTGGCAAGAGCTAAAGATAGACTTAACTGGTTGTTTTCTTTCTTTTATTCAACCAGAGTTAAGTAACTAATTTAAAGATGATTTATATAGTTGGTATGAAGATAACTACAAGATAAATCAGGAGTTATGCTTTAAATCAAATTGGCTAGATTGTTTTTCATGCCAAGAATCAAGAATCAAGAAATAGTGAATAAAATGTCTATATAAGAGACACGCTTAATTCATTTTCGTATGACATGAAAAGAGGATTAAGAAGAGTGCATAGAAAGATGATGCTAAATAGAATATGATGAAGAACAAATTCATGTAGTACTGATCAATCAAGCTGAAGGAGAGCTAAGGAATTCTGCAGACATCGACAAACAGTGAACACAACATCACAAAGAAGAAAGTATGGAGCACAAAAGAATTGAATTGATACATTGATCAGAGAGGTAATGAACTTAAATAGATCTAAAAATCTACAATTCAAGTTGTATTAGAAATAGGTCATTTTGTTTTAGTTTAACCATTGAAGCATCAAGTCTCTTAATAGAGAAGGACTTAACAGTCTTCCATATATTGAGGTACATCCCAAGGAGTGCTAAAAAGGTTGATTCATGAAAGTAGCATTGGATATCCCGATGCCTATTAACAGTCTAAGAGAGAGGCTGATTCAAGGATGGCAGCATTAGATGCCCGATACTAAGTGACAACCTATATGTGTAAAATCCTCTAACAAGGTCACACCTAACAGTGTGTTTGTAACCTTTTATATGGTTGGCTCCTAATAGGGCTCACTTTTGAAGAGTGAAAATTTAGACTACCGGTCCCAGTGGTTTTTTCCCTTAACAGGATTTCCACATTAAAAATTCATGTGTTATGTGTGTGTGATTCATTTCTTTACTATTTTGTATCTGACATAGTTAACAATGGATTTATCGGTATACTCTGCATATTTACTGTATTTTGGTAAATAGTTATATTGATTATCGGTAATCAAGGAGAATAAGGATAGACAAGGAAAATTGATAGACAGTTAATCATTATAAGTATTTAATGGCATGCATATTATAGGGACATAATAATCTGAGGTTTATTGATTGTTGGTTAATTTAAGGATAAGTTTTTGAGGCCACTAATTCACCCTCCTCTCAGTTATTACTAACAATTGGTAACAGAGCTTGTGTGCTTAGAAAGATGGTTTCAAGACCTAAGCCAAAGATCACAAGATGAACAGATGAGATATGGCCAAGTTGAGCAAAGATAATTTTTCTTCATGGCAGAGTAGAATAAGACTCCACTTATCAGGTATTGGTAATGATGTTACTCAATTCATAGAAACTGAATATGTGTTTCCCATAGGAGCACCAACAGTTGAACAAATGAGAGAGAAGCATGAACATAATGGCATGATGATAGAGCTTTCTTCCTCAATCTCCGATGCTAAATTTGAAGATGTCAAATAATGCGAAACTGCAAAGCAGATGTTGGACAAATTGAAGCTTGTACATGGTGGTGACAAAAATGTTTTGAGAGCCAAGGCAGAAAGCCTTGGAGGAAAGTTTGATGATCTCAAAATGAAAGAAGGAGAAAACATCACTCAGTACAACACAATAATTAAAGAATTAGTCAATGTTATCCAAGGAGTTGGAGGTGTACTAGAAGAAGATACAGTGCTAAGTAAAATTCTAAGAACCTTACTGCCTACTTATGCTATTAGAGTATCTACCATTCAAGAAATGAGAGAAGTAGCAAATAGAAATGTTACTCTAGATAGTTTAATTGGAAGACTGATTTCATTTTAGATGAATAACTTCGATAATAGTGTCTTACCAAACATAGAGTCTTCATTCAAAACTTCTATGAGAATAAGTAAATCAAGTCAAAAAAATACTATGAGAAAAGATAGTGATAGTGAAAATGAAGAAGATGATCTTGATGAAATAGAAGCACTTATGGATAGAAGAATGCAGAGAGGCAAAGGTAAATACAAAGGTAAATTACCACTTGTTTGTTTTAATTGCAAATAGATTGGACATTTTGCTGCAAGATGTACTAATAGAAGAAAATATGACAGAAGTAATGACAGATCTTTTGAGAAGAAGTCTGACAAAGGTGATTATAGAAGCTACTGAAAACCAGAAAGAAGAGATACTTGAGACTATAAGGACAAAGGAAAGAAGGTCAACTACCTATAAAAATGCAAGGATGATGATACTGACACCGAATCTGATGAAGACATCAAGATGATGTTTGTGGCTATAAAGGATGATTTAGATGATGATGAACAAAGGTATGTAGAAACATCTCTCATATCTAAAATTAGCAAAAATGATGTTTGGATCATAGATAGTGGCCACACTCATCATATGACCGGTGATAAGAAAATTTTTGAGACTTTTGAATACTACAAGGGTGGATCAGTAAGAATGGGAAATGACACACCTTGTCTAGTTGAAGGTAGAGGAAGAATAATGTTGAATAACCAAATAAAGTGTGAGAATTATTATTGGGTAAATGGGTTGAATTATAATCTATTGAGTATTTCTCAATTGAATAATTCAGGTCACAAAGTAACATTTCAAAATAAGAAGGTAAAGATCTTCAACAAATATGGAAATCTGATTGGTACCAGTGAGTAGAAAAAAAGTAACTTATTCTATCTAAATTATACTGACTCAACTTGTTTGATTGCTACAAATGAAGACATATGGTTATGGCACAAAATACTATGTCATGTGAACTTTGACAACATGATAAAAATTAGAAAAAAAGAGAAATGTTAGAGGCTTACCGACAATGACCAAGCTCGACAACATCATGTGTAAAAACTATCAAAAAGGTAAAATGACAAAGTCTAGTTTCAAAAGAAAAACCCATACATCTGATGCAACTCTAAAATTAGTCCATACTAATTTATGTGGACCTATGAGGACAAAGAGTTATTATGGAGATAGATATTTTGTTCTCTTTATTGATGATTACTCTAGAATGATGACAGATATGTTTCTAAAAGATAAATCAGAAGCATTTAAGATGTTCAAATGGTATAATGCTATGGTAGAGAAACAAAGTGGTAAAGATCTAAAAATTTTGAGATCAGATAGAGGAGGTGAGTTTATATCAGATGAATTCACTAACTTTTGTAATGAGCGTGGTATAAAAAGATAGGTTTCTGCACAAGGAATGCTACAGCAAAATAGGATTGTTGAGAGAAGGAACAGATCAATACTTGATTGTGCAAGAACACTGATGATAGAAAAAGGCATCACCCAAATATTCTAGAGGGAAGTTGTCATTACTGTTGTTTACACATTGAATAGAGTACAATTGAAGAAAGACACCAAGAAGACACCTTATGAGCTATGGTATGCATACACACCCATTGTAAATTATTTCAAAATTTTTGGAAGTCAATGTTATATCTTAAAAGATGATAGAAATGGAAAAATTGACTCCAAGAGTGATGAAATAATTTTTCTAGGGTATTCTACCAAGAGCAAGGCTTACAAATTTCTAAACAAAGCCTCTAACAAAATTATTGAAAGTGAAAATGTAAAGATAGATGAATTTGCAGAAAAGAATGAACAATAAAGCACTAAAGAACTAGAGGACAACAATAAGTTCACTTACAACGAGGAACCTGACACTCTAACCTACCAATAATGTAGAGCCCCTAAGCTACAAATCATTGCTCCCGAGCATTACGCTGCAAATACTGACGGTCAGGATAATGATCAAGATAATGTGCAAGGTGATGAAGAATAGAATGAAGATCAAAACAATGATCAAGCTGATAGACAAAGAACTATACCTATGCTTGCAAGATATGTAAGAAGGAACCATCCATAGGTACACATCATAGGAGATAATAAAGTTGGTACAAGAACAAGAAGTCTCTAAACTTAAATTGTTTAATTTGTGAGTTTGAGCCAAAATCTATTAATGCTGCACTAGATAATGAGGAATGGATGAATGCTATGAATGATGAGATTGAGCAGATTGAGAAAAAAAAAACATGGTCACTTGTGCCAAGACCAGATGACAAGAATGTCATTGGTACAAAATGGATATTCAGGAATAAGATGAATGAGAATGGATAAGTCACAAGGAACAAAGCAAGGCTAGTATGTAAAGGGTATGCACAAGAGGAAATTATATACTATGGAGGGACCTTTGCACCCATAGCTAGGCTAGAAGGAGTAAGAATATTACTTTTTTATGCTGCATTCAAAGGATTCAAGGTATACCAAATGGATGTCAAGTCAGCATTCCTAAATAGAATACTTGAAGAAGAAGTATACATTGAACAACCAGAAGGGTTTATTGATCCAAACAAGAGGGACATGGTATATAGACTTCAGAAAGCCTTGTATGGATTGAAACAAGCTCCAAGAGCCTGGTATGAATGACTTCATTCCTATCTAATAAGTATGGGATTTATAAGGACTAGTTTAAACAGTAATCTTTATTTAAAAGAAGATACTGATGCTAACACCTTGATTGCTGAAATATTTGTTGATGACATCATATTTAGAGGCAATGATATGCTATGTAAATCATTTTCTAATGAGATGAGAAAAGAGTTTGAGATGTCTATGTTTTGTGAGATCGATTTCTTTCTTGGTCTATAGATCATTCAACAAAGTGAAGGAATTCACATTACACATTCCAAGTAGATCAAAGAGGTCCTAAAAATTTTCAAGATGAAAGAATCCAAACCGGTTGGAACACCGATGGCTACTAGATGTAAGTTGACAAAAGAAGACAAGACAACAGAGGTAAATCAGACTTTATATAGATCAATGATATGAAAACTCATGTATGTTGTACACACTAGACCAGATATTGCACATGCAGTAGGAATTGTTGCTAGATTTTCTGCTAACCCAGCAAATCACATATGACTGTTGTGAAAAGAATTCTAAGATATCTAAAGAATACTGAGGAACTCGGCTTATGGTATAGAAGAGAAGGAAAATTTGAAATTAAGGTGTTTACCGATGTTGATTGGGCTGGGAATCTTGATGACCAGAAGAGCACAACTGGAGAAGAATTTTTTATGGGTGACAAACTTGTCGCATGGATTAGTAAGAAGCAAGGATGCATCTCTAAGTCTATTGCAGAAGAAGGGTACGTTGTTGTTGCTGCAAATTGCTCAAATATTGCATGGATTAAATAGTTGCTGGAGCGTATGCATATGAAGATCTTAGAACCAATGATTATCTATTGTGATAACACCAGTGTAATAAACATTTCCAAGAATCTAGTCATGCATGTAAAAACTAAAGATATTTCTATCAAGTATCATTACTTAAGAGAACAAGTTCAAGAAAAAGAGGTGATACTTGAGTATGTGCAATCCAAAGAACAATTAGTTGATATCTTCACCAAACCACTGCCCAAGGATACATTTGAGTACCTGAGAAAGATACTAGGGGTCAAACCCTTGTCTACCAGTCAGTAAAATGAATGAAGGCTGCATCAGCCTACATACTATTAGAATATCATTCATGTTGATGCAAGCAACAAGATGAACTTAAAAGATACATCTATATAGAGATAGGTATATATCAGAACTGAGCACCAGAGATTATTGTTGTATTGTTGATGGATAAGGGAAATTCAAGGAATATATTATGGATAGAAAAATGATTGTTTGACATGAGTATGAGATATTTGTAAAATATTTGTTTGGCATTGGTGTCAAAGGGAGAGACATTATCCATATTATCACATTCTCCTGAGAAAGACTATCCATTATCAGATTACTCCAACAAGGAGAGATTATATCCTTAAAGAAAGAAAGTTGTATGAAAGCTTATACAAAGGGAGAGTTGTTGAAAAGAGAAAAGACATCAAAATAGGAGAACAATCAAAAGGAGAAAAATTGCCACCAAAAAAAGACTCAATACATCAGAAGACAAGAGAACTGCAAGAATAAAATCTAAGCAAAAAATAGAGCTTACCGAAGTTTAGACATTTATCGGTTGACAAAAGGGAGAGATTGGTAGTTTGATAAATCTCAACAGTTGTATTTCATAATGTATTAGAAATATTATAGTGTGATAATATAAGTTTGTTGCCATCAATGCCAAAGGGAGATATTGATGACATGTAACTGATTAAATATTTGATAATGTTAAGTTGAAGATAATGTAAGGCATTAAATTAGTTAATGGTTTGTATTTTCATTGATGTCAACTTGATATCATCTCTATGGTCATGCACATAATGCAAAAGACTTCAGAGAATCAATGGAACAAAGGTTATTCTTTTAGCAATGCATAAAAGTCAAGTATTCACTAAGTGACAAATAACATCGATAGAGTGCACACCATCGGTAAAGGCAAAGAAGAAAAGTCACAGTGATACCCGATGAGTAGAAGACAGTGTTGCCCAAGGAAGCAAAACCACAGGATGCCCAATGAGAAAAGTCCAATGATACCCGACGGACGGAGATCCCAAAGCTTACTAGAGTCACACCAATGGAACTAATAGTTGTAACCGATGACTAACTGAAGAGTTGACCGACGGAACAAAGAGTTCAGAAAATGACAAAATATCTAGCTGGAAAGAGCCAAAGATAGACTTAACTAGTTTTTTTCTTTATTTTATTTGGCCAGAGTTAAGTAACTGATTTAAAGCTGATTTATACAATTGGTATGAAGATAACTATGAGACAAATCAGGAGTTATGCTTTAAATCAAATTGGCTGGATTGTTTTTCATGCCAAGAATCAAGAATCAAGAATCAAGAATCAAGAATCAAGAAACAATGAATAAAATGTCTATATAAGAGACAAGCTTAATTCATTTTCGTATGAAATGAAAAGGGGATTAAGGAGAGTGCATAGAAAGAGGATGCTAAAGAGAAAATGATGAAGAACAACTTTGTGCAGTACTGATCAATCAAGCTGAAGGAGAGCTAAGGAATTCTGCAGACACCGACGAATAGTGAACACAACATCACAAAGAAGAAAGTATGGAGCACAAAAGAATTGAATTGACACATTGATCAGAGACGTAATGTACTTAAATAGATCTGAAAATCTGCAATTCAAGTTACATTAGAAATAGGTTATTTTGTTTCAGTTTAACCATTGAAGAATCAAGTCTCTTAACAGAGCAGGACTTAATAATCTTCCATATATTGAGGTACATCCCAAGGAGTGCCAAAAAGGTTGATTCATGAAAGTAGCATTGGATATTCCTGATGCCTATTGACAGTCTAAGAGAGAGGCTGATTCAAGGATGGCAGCATTAGATGCCCGATACTAAGTGACAATCTATATGTGTAAAATCCTCTAATAAGGTCACACCTAATAGTGTGTTTGTAACCTTTAATATGGTTGGCTCCTAACAGGGCTCACTTTTGAAGAGTGAAAATTTGGAGTACCGGTCCCAGTGGTTTTTTCCCTTAACAGGGTTTCTACATTAAAAATTCATGTGTTATGTGTGTATGATTCATTTCTTTACTCTTTTGTATCCGACATAGTTAAAAGTGGATTTATCGGTATACTCTGCATATTTACTGTATTTTGGTAAATAGTTATATTGATTATCGATAGTCAAGGAGAATAAGGATAGACAAGGAAAACTGACAAATAGTTAATCATTATAAGTATTTAATGGCATGCATCTTATAGGGACATAATAACCTAAGGTTTATTGATTTGTGGTTAATTTAAGGATAAGTTATTAAGACCACTGATTCACCCCCCTCTCAGTTATTACTAACAATTGGTATCAGAGCTTGTGTGCTTAGAAGGATGGTTTCAAGACCTAAGCTGAAGATCGCAAGATGAACACACGAGATGTGCCCAAGTTGAACAAAGATAATTTTTCTTCATGATAGAGTAGAATAAGACTCCACTTATCAGGTATTGGTAATGATGTTACTCAATTCCTAGAAACTGAATATGTGTTTCCCACAGGAGCACCAATAGTTGAAAAAATGAGAGAGAAGAATGAACATAATGGCATGATGATAGAGCTTTCTTCCTCACTCTCTGATGCTAAATTTGAAGATGTCAAAGAATGTAAAACTGCAAAGCAGATGTGGGACAAATTGAAGCTTGTACATGGTGGTGAAAAAAAATTTTTGAGAGCCAAGGCAGAAAGCCTTAAAGGAAAGTTTGATGATCTCAAAATGAAAGAAGGAGAAAACATCACTCAGTACAACACAAGAATTAAAGAAGTAGTCAATGTTATCCGAGGAGTTGGAGGTGTACTGGAAGAAGATACAGTGCTAAGTAAAATTCAAAGAACCTTACTGCCTACTTATGCTATTAGAGTATCTCCCATTCAGTAAATGAGAGCAGTAGAAAATAGAAATGTTACTCTAGACAATTTAATTGGAAGACTGATTTCATTTGAGATAAATAACTTCGATAATAGTGTCTTACCAAACATAGAGTCTTCATTCAAAACTTCTATGAGAAAAGATAGTGATAGTGAAAATGAAGAAGATGATCTTGATGAAATAGAAGCACTTATGGCTAGAAGAATGTAGAGAGGCAAAGCTAAATACAAAGGTAAATTACCACTTGTTTGTTTTAATTTCAAATAGATTGGACATTTTGCTGTAAGATGTACTAACAGAAGAAAATATGACAAAAGTAATGACAAATATTTTGAGAAGAAGTCTGACAGAGGTGATTATAGAAGCTATTGTCAATCAGAAAGAAGAGATACCCGAGACTATAAAGACAAAGAAATGAAGGTCAGCTACCTAGAAAAATGCAAGGATAATGATACTGACATCGAATCTGATGAAGACATCAAGATGGTGTTTGTGGCTGTAAAGGATGATTCAGATGATGATGAAGAAAGGTATGTAGAAATATCTCTCATATCTAAAATTAGCAAAAATGATGTTTGGATCATAGATAGTGGCTGCACTCATCATATGACCAATGATAAGCAAAATTTTGAGACTTTTGAATACTACAAGGGTGGATCAGTAAGAATTGGAAATGACACACCTTGTCCAATTGAAGGTAGAGGAAGAATAATGTTGAATAACCAGAAAAAAAGTGAGAATTATTATTGGGTAAATAGATTGAATTATAATCTATTGAGTATTTCTCAATTGAATAATTTTCATCACAAAGTAGCATTTGAAAATAAGAAGGCAAAGATCTTCAACAAAAGTAGAAATCTTATTGGTACCGGTGAGCAGAAAAAAGGTAACTTATTCTATCTAAATTATACTGACTCCACTTGTTTGATTTCTACAAATGAAGACATGGTTATGGCACAAAATACTGTGTCATGTGAACTTTGACAACATGATAAAAATTAGCAAAAAGAGAAATGTCAGAGGCTTACCAACAATGACCAAGCCTGACAACATCATGTGTAAAAACTATCAA
>MU223366.1:1998229-2015109 GCA_018584345.1 Thuja plicata | reverse complement strand
TCCTAAAGTTTCCAAACCTTCCACAAATCCTTCATCTGACAAAAGTCCTAATGCTTTTCATGCAGTTCCCTATAGTTATTCTCAAGGGCTACCTCTTAAAGAAACTCAAGCTAACCTTCACTTGGCTACAAATAATTTTAATAATGCTAAACCTATAGAGCCTAAGCCTTCATATGCTATAATGTCTACTTCATTTAATCATTCATCATCTCTTCCCAAGTCTCCCATACAATTCCAACATGCTTTCTTGTCCTTAGAAGTGGCTCCACGTCAAGAGGACTCTAAAAATGATAAAGAAAATAACATAAAGAAAGATCAAGATGAATAAATCCCCATGTCATCCAATCTTTTGTATGATGGCTATTATTCATCTCATGGTTCTTTTGATCCCTTACGCCCTTCCTCATTCATTCCACCATGTCTTAAGTTTTCTCCTAAGCAAGATCAAGTTACTACTTACACCGTTGAGCTTATTGACAATCAAAATAACCTTACCACACTTGCACTTTTCAAAGATGATACTTCCATTAAGGTTATTAAAAATGGTGTTGTTACTTCCAATATTAAGCCTATTGAAAATCAAGAGGAACATTATGCGCTTATGCTATCCAAAGATCATTGTCAAGATCAAAGTCTTCCATCTTCTTGTTCTACCACTCCATGCTCACTTCCATTTTCTACTCTTCATAAGTCTTTCCAAGCTTCAAACAATCCTATCAAAGAAGGTGCTCCTATTCAAGATATTCACAATCCTATTTAAAATCCTAATGCTCACTCTAAAGATGTTGATGTCCTTGGTTTTCATATACACGCTGATGAATTTATTGATTATCCTTTTGCATCTTCTATGTCCATCCTTGGACCTCCTCCACCAATACTAAGGGCTTCACATTTTCCTTCCATCTTGGGTCCTTATGTCCCTTCACTTTACCCTCCTAACTCTCCTAATTCATCATCCATCTTGGGTACTTATGTCCCTCCATCTCCTATCTTTCCTCAAGATCAACATAGATGCATACCCTCGAATCCTTTTCATCCATCCACCCATCTAAACCAGTCATATTCTTTTTCTTCATCCATAAGTCCCAAGTCTTTTGGAAGAAACTTGAATGTTCAATACAAGAAAAAGAAGCAATACAAAAATCCATCTAAAAAAGAATATCACCATGTCTCCTCTAATGAACATGGGGGAATAAAGTCAAAAGAGATATCTAAGAAGAAAACTACAAGACAAGTATGGGTTCCAAAATCCATCATTAAAGATATTCTCTCTAAATCATCAAAAATAAATGAGAAGCCTACGACTATATGGATTCCAAAGTCTCTATTGAAAGAGTCTCATATTGAGAAATAAGTGAATTTGACATTCAACCTTCCAAAGGCTTCCACTTCATCTTCTTCCAAAAACATTCTTTCATTCCATGCACCTAAACTGCAACCTCTGTTAGCCATTCACCATATTCCTTCATGTATTCCTTCATTCACATTTCCTCCATCCTCTCTCCACCCTTCAAGGTGTGTATTGATATTGATCTTGCCTTTCTTTCTATCTACCCTTTCACAATCCTTCCATTCATTATTATTCTACCTTCTGTTCTTTTTCCTCATTTGCCTATTCCTCGTATCTTCCAACCTCACTGGCTTTGCATAAAACCTTATCCTCCATTTTTCTCTTTCATCTTCCTTTGCCTATCAACATCTTTGAGAATATCATTTTGGATCCTTGGCATATCATGGTTTATCTTTTCAAGGAGCATTATCTATAAATCTTGCCTTCTTCCAAAAAAATTTAAAAAAAAAGAAAAGAGTAAAACACGGTGCTATGAAGCCTCTTGACATGTCTACTCCTTTGGACTGCATCCTTTCCTATTTTTGCATTATGATTTTGTGAATTATCCTATGCTGGCCTTTAATTGCTTGTCCAAATGTGCTTTACATGATATTTTTTTCTTTTCCCTAGCTTGGGTACTCTTGAGGAGTTTGCCTTTGAGGATTTCTTCCCTTCATTCTCATGTCTTCCATCTCTTTCACCAGCTTGCTAATCCCTCATGTCCTCCACTTTGCTAAAATATTGGGACTGCACAATGTGATCTTGCTTCGGAGTTTGATGCCCATTCTATCTGGGGGCATCCTTTGTACATATGATTGATCTTGAAAAAATTTAAAAAAATGATATATTGTCCAAAATTTTAAAAATCAGAAAATGTCCTGAAAAAATGATCATCTTAGTGAAAACCTAGCAATAGGCGCTTTGATGTATCTCAAAAAAAGTTATATATTCAAAAAATATAAAAAAGTAAAAAAAGAAAAATAAAAAAAGAAAAAGTGCCTTGGTGAAAACCTGGAAACAGGCGCCTTGGTAGCAAAAATTCAAAATTTTTTTTTTATAAAAAGTCCTAAAAAAAGAAGAAAAAAATGAAAAAAATGAAAAATGAAAAAATTATAATAAAATCAAAGTGGTAAAAACCTGGAAACGGGCGCCACTTGAGGCCTTTGCACCCCTGTTTCTTAGTGCGTGTCCTCAACACTTAGCCTTTCTCCATCATGCCTTGTCCTTGTTGCCTTGGTCTGGAATTGGTCTTTGTCTTTGTCTAGGGGGCATAACTATGTTAGCTTTGGTCTCTTGGATGTGTTTGTCTTTAGGACACCTCACCAATGGTATTTTTCAACACCACCCCAACTATGTTTTTTAATACAACCCCTAACATCGAGTTTTTTTCAACACTTATCGGTTTGGTCTTACCCTATTTTGTCATGTGGTCTTACCTACTTGCAAGCATTTGATCCTTATCCTCGGAACTCAGTTTCAGTTAGCACACTTAAATTTTTAAACGCAACACTTAATGCTTGAGCTATGTCATGATCTTTTCTTTGTGTGCTGACTGTTATTGATTTTTGTTGAGTTTCCTTGTCTAATAAGTCTCTCCATGATGCATAGCTAGAGGACTTGGGACATGGGACATGGGACATATTTTTATTTGCTTCCTGCTTTATGCTTCATTATTTTGCACAACCGTTCTGCTGGTCATTCTGGCCTCTATGCCTTGATGCGAGCGTGGTTTTGATATATTAAATTAGGTAAGCTAACATCATAGTCATCTTGACCTTTATGTCTTTGATTCTTATGTTAGAATCTTTCCACATTTTAAATCCGATATACATCACATTCATATCTTCATAGTTGCATTCATGACTAGTGATGGTTGTGTGATATTTCTGATATAAATCGCATTCATATCTTCATAGTTGAACTTGTGACTAGTAATGGTTGTGTGATTTTCTAATGTCTGTTAATAATGGTCCAATGATGAAAATAAGTTCCTTAACATTCTCTAATGAATGATGAACACAAGATCCTCTGTTTGTTGCTCTATTGCAAGTACACCTTTGCATTTTCATGTAGCTTGCATTGTTAGACTTCATGTTAGTTTATATTTTTAGGTTGCATTATGAGTTTGAGAGGATTTCCTTCATCTTTCTTGTCGACTTTTAAT
This sequence comes from Thuja plicata, assembly GCA_018584345.1. NCBI lineage: Eukaryota > Viridiplantae > Streptophyta > Pinopsida > Cupressales > Cupressaceae > Thuja > Thuja plicata. The sequence continues at coordinate 2,011,615 of MU223366.1, read as the reverse complement.
CAACTGTGATCACGTTCTGATCTTCATTTCCTTATCTCCTTTCGTGTTCTCAATCAAAATTTTCTATCTTAAATAGTTGATTAATTTTGGAGCATTCTCTTTCTTGAGGCAATTTCTCTTTCTTCTCTCTATTTCTTTCCACCTCTTTCAAACTTATATCTTCCATTTTCTTTCACCCTACTTCTTCTTCTTCTTCTAATTCAACCTTGGGGCATAATCTTTCATGCTTGATGATCTACCTTAGTTCTATGATCTTTATATCTTTCATCTTACATCAAGAACCTTATCTTTAGTTCAATTTGATCAAATTTATCAATTTGTTATTTCTCCTCTATCTCATTTTGATTTTGATCACGAGGGGGAAGTACCTATCAAACTTCAATCTTTGATTCATCTTTATCAATTATATCAATCTTGCTTGAGATTTTTATCTTTGACATGTCAATTACTTATTTTGATGTTGACTTTGTCTTTTTCAATTGTGCTTATTTTTGTCCTGATGTGTTCCTGAATCAACCACACATCTGGGTTGTTTTGTGATCCCAAGTTGACCTCACACTTCAACTGCATTCTTTGACTATATGTGTTTCTGAGTTGACCACACATTAGTCAAAGAGGGGAAAATGTATGCACCCTAAAATGGTCACCTAGACTTTGGGCCTCATTTATCATTTTATCATTTTATCAAATTTCCTGAATCAATGCTTTGCAATATTTTCAATTCAAATCAATTTCCTTGATCAAATTGTAATTAATTCAATTATTTTAATATTTCCTAAGGTTTGATCATTTTTATTTAATTAAAATATTTAATCTCCCTTTTAATTAAATTCATCTTATTTAATTAAATTAAATTCCTCCCATTTAATTAAATAAAATTCTTCTAATTTATTTAATTATAAAGAAAACCCCTCTTTTAATTAAATAAATAAAAATCCCCACTTAAAGCACTTTATTTTTTAAAAAGGCAATAAATTAAATTAAATTAAATAAAAATCCCTTTTTCATCACATCTTCCTAAGTGGTGGGTTTTTGCCTCTTAATCATAGCCCTTGATTTTTGCCTCTTAATCTCAACCGTTCACTTTCCTATATAAGGAAATCTCTCCTCATTTAATAATCAATCATCAATCATCAATCAATCAATAATCATCAATCATTCATATATTAGGTTTTTCATAGTATTGTTATGTTGCAGGTTTGGAGAGCAATTTTGGAGGAGGATTTGAGCACTTAAGCTTGGATATTGCAACTTCTCTCTTCTTATCTACTTCTTCTTGCATCCATGGCTATTCATGTAGATTAGATTCATGTTTATTTTTATAGATTATATTCGCATATTTCTTTTCATAGATTAATCATGCATTGTTATCATTTAGATTAATTTTTTTTATGCATTGTTATCATATAGAGTATATCTCATTTTCATGCATTGAATCTCTCATTTCATGGTGTACTTGCATAGGCACTAACTAGGTCAAATCTGAGGGCCTCCATTTCAAATATTTGCACTCCATGACTAGAGAGCTATAGATCGATATTTGAGGCCTCATTCTTGAGCAACCTTGGATGGAATGATTCATAGAAGTGTGTCAACATTTTAGCACACAACAGACATACTTTTTGGATTGTTTGGGAACCTTGCATATGTTGTTCATTTGCATGTGTTTTCCATCAATGCCAAAGAGGGAGATTTTTGGAAACTAAAATTGAAATAATTATTATATTGTGATTGATGTCAAACCTTAACTGGTAATATAGTTGCTATCTTGTAAAGTGTCATATCAATTGATTGATAAAGAAGATTTGAAAAGAAGAGATAAAAAGAAAACCTAGTGAAATGGTTGAGCTATGTGAAAATACAATGGGTACTTGATGAGATCTCACCTTGACAAGGTAACGTATTATTTATCTTAATTCTAAGTGATGTTTAGATGACTACAAGATTAGTCTTGATCGAGTAACAGAGTAGAAAACTAAGGAACTTATGTATGTGTCGAGTAATGCTGAGTGATGCAAGTGTCGACCGAGCACCAGTATATGCTGAAAAAATTTAGTGTTGACCGAGCATCATCATTTGTCAAGTGTCAGTTAATTACCAAGTTACACAGAGATGACCAAGCGACAGAACACAGTATTGACCGACTGTCAATATTATGAAAGTTTAAGAGAGATTTGAGATCCCTGCTGACATAGTTGATTTTCTTGGGATATCTGAAGCATATTTAATATAAGGATGATTATTGTAGAGAATTAAATGAGCATTTAATATATGTTTAACCATTTTTATGTATGGATTCAAGGAGTCTTAGGATGTATTCTACAATGTAGAAGGAAAAAAAATGTTGGAAGGATTTGTTTGATCTGACCTGGCCCTAAGATATATGGTGATGATTAAGAGAAAATAGATTGAGCTACCTGATCAGAGAGGTATAAGATTAACCTAATTTCAGGTTATAAGTGTGTGGTATGAGGTTAATTCAGTTGATTAGAAAACTAAGAAAAAAGAAGAAAAGGCTGAAGAGAGCAGTACAGGAGTGCACATTGGTGATTTCTTGAAGGATTTTCGAGAAGATTAGAACGATAGAGATGAAAATGAAGGCCAGTCAATGAATTAGCATTTGAGCTATAATTGGATCTGTATTTGCAAAGTGTGTTGTATGTTTTAGATCACAATTTTCTGTTACTTTCTAACCATTGTATCAGTTGCAAAATCCTTTTAAATAAGGTTGACCTAACAGTCATATTGTTAAATCCTTTAATCAAGGTGAAATTCTAATGGAATGGTATAATCCCTCTAACAAGGCTCTCTTCAAAAAGAGTGATTAAATCCTTTAATCAAGTCACATTTAACAGTGTGTATTGTAACCTTTAACAGGGTTGGCTTTTCACAAAGCTCACTTTAGAAGAGTAAAAAATTGGTAGCATGTTACAGGTGGTTTCTCCCATATTGGGTTTCCACATTAAATGTTGGTTTCATACTTGTGTGAATTTTATTTTTTTGTGTTTTACTATTAAGAGATTTATATTCTGCAAGTTGATTACATTAGGACAGTAAACTGCAAGTTTATATTATTGATTATATGCTATAGAGACCAAGTGGATTACTGAGTGGATCTGAGTTGGTTGAAGTGTTTGAAAGTTCAATTGGTAAATATGGAACTTAGATAATTGATTCACCCCCTCTTAGTTATTCTAAATCATTCTAACAATAACCTCTTATTCAACTCATAATTTTGAGGACATAAAGTTGATAGAGTGCATAGTTCAGATTCAAAGTTATAGCCAGTTTTGGGACTCCAATAGTTGGGAAGTCAACAGTGAAACAAATAGTTCTTCATTATTTCCCAGGTACATTTTTATTTTATTGCATCTATATTTCCTAGTTTACAGTCATTTTCACTTTTCAAGTCAAACCCTCTTTAAGGAAAGACAACTTATCTCGATTAGTGCTTGAATCCATATTTGAGCCTACAGGTAATGCCCTTCATAATGATCAATAACACTTGAAAAGGGGATGTGATTTTCCCTTTGTTTGATTGCATGTCCCCTTTTCCTATTGTTCATTTTTGTGAACACAAATCATAACATTTCCATTCTAATTTTGGTGTGTAGATCTCCTTTGTATGCATTGCATTAGTCAATATTCAATCATACCTTTGCTACATTATATTCATTTACATATGTCCTTTATTAATGCTTCATGTGATGCTTGATGTTACTTTTCAATTAATCTAGCTTAAATTTATATTTTTATTTCATGTTATATCTCCTTTGTGCATTAGATCTGTTGGTACTCAAAAATACAACAAGGTTTTTTGACTACCTTGTTAAATTTTTTCATTTTGACCCCTTATGAGTACCATTTGAACCTTTTTTCCCTGATGTAATTTTGAATTTTATCATACATGTCAAGTGTTCATCACTCTTATTTTGGCATATGAAGACATCCGAGGTTGTCAGTTTCAAGTTTTGAATCAGTTAGTGATGTCTTGTTTTGAGCACTTGTCCATTCTGAATTTGCTGATTCAAGTGTCATTTTGTTGTAACTAGCCCAGTTTGCATCTAAATATATCAGAGAGTCAGTTTGTGTTTCATAAGTTTTCCCAGTTTGTGTTTCATAGGTCGCCAGTTTGGGAATGTTTTGCATGTATATCAGAGAGCCTATATTTCAAATCTTAAGTCATTTTGAATCCATTTGATAAGTTTCTGAATTCCCCAAAGTTGGTCCTACAGAACTGTTTAAGTTTCTCTATTTTGCCCAGAATGTTGAATAGCCTACTTTGAGCTTATGCAAGTTGTATCCAGTTGAATGCCCTACATAATTGATTTTTCCCTTGTGTTGAAAACATGAGAGTGTACCTATCTAAATAATTTTATCCCTTGGCCAATCCGCTTGACCACTTTTCTCACTTGATTCCAAATCCAAATTCTGTATATTTACAGACTTTTAAATGCAGAAAAGTGTAAGGTCCTGACTTTGCAAATTGATACTAATTGATCAGTTCACTTTCAGTTCAAGTTAGTTTAAGATTCATATTCCATGTGTGAAGGTGAATAAAGTTCCAAAGGTTCAGATTCTGAAGGATCTTCTTGATGACTTTATGAATTCAGTATCGAAGACAGTTTGTGCAGTTTGCCAATGGTGAAGAAAATCAAGTTTGTAGAATGGTCATTTTCAGAGAGTGATAACTTCTTGTTTGAAAGTTGTTTTCAAGAACTGATTGTGGCACCATTCTCATTGCATGTAAATGTACTACCTGTATGCACCCTAAAATGGTCGCCTAGACTATGGGCCCCCATTTATCATTTTATCAATTTATCAAATTTCTGAATCAATGCTTTGGAACATTTTCAATTCAAATCAATTTCCTTGAACAAATTGTAATTAATTCAATTATTTCAATATTTCCTAAGATTTGATCATTTTTATCTAATTAAAAGATTTAATTTTATTTTTAATTAAGTAAAATTTATCTTATTTAATTAAAAGACTTAATCTCCCTTTTAATTGAATAAAATTTATCTTATTTATTTAAAGTAAATTTCTTCCTTTTAATTAAATAAAATTCCTCTTATTTAATTAATTGAAAGAAAACCCCTCTTTTAATTAAATAAATAAAAATCCCCACTTAAAGCACTTTATTTGATGGAAAAGAAAATAAATTAAATAAAAATCCCTTTTTCCTTCACATACTCCTAAGTGGTGGGTTTTTGCCTCTTAATCATAGCCTTTAATTTTTGCCTCTTAATCTCAACCATTTACTTTCCTATATAAGGAAACCTCTCCTTCTCATTTCATAATCATCAATCATCTATCAAAATCATCTTTTTCATAGTATTGTTATGCTGCAGGTTTGGAGAGCAATTTTGGAGGAGGATTTGAGCATTTAAGCTTGGATATTGCAACTTCTCTTTTCTTGTCTTCTTCTTCTTGCATTCATGGATACTCATGTAGATTAGATTCATATTAGATTAAACTTGCATTTGTATTTCCTTCATAGATTAATCCTACATTGTTATCATTTAGATTTATTTTATTTTATGCATTGTTATCATATAGAGTATATCTCATTTTCATGAATTGAATCTCTCATTTCATGGTGTACTTGCATGGGCACAACTAGGTCAATCTGAGGGCCTCTATTTCAAACCTTTGCACTCCATGACTAGAGAGCTATGGATCGATATTTGAGGCCTCATTATTGAGCAACCTTAGATGGAATGATTCATAGAAGTGTGTCAACATTTTAGCAAACATTTTTGGCACCCCCCGTGGGGCATGATGCTCCTGATTTTCCTTCATTTTATCAGATTTTCAGATTTTCTAATCTTTACCTAGTTATTTTATTGAAGTTTTTCAAGCCTATTCCTTGTGCAGATTTGCTTAGAGATGAAAACCCTAGATTTTAAAAGATTTGATCATATCTCCTAAATGGCATGGATTTTTGGTCTAAAATTTTTTTCCAAGTTGGCGACATATCAAAGAAGCTCCAGTAAAAAATTCAGAATTTTTTTAGGTATTTTGATTTTTTTATAATTTTTTCTTTATTTTTCATAAAACCTTAATTTTTGGCACAAATCAGTGAATGTTTTAGAAATTTTTACATTTTCGAAAAGGTATTTAAATTATACAGGGGTTCCATTCTTTGATTTTTAAATTTGGATGCAATATCATAGTTCATTTGGTTAATTTATGAAAATTGGTCTATTTTGGGAAAATGGCTCCCTAGGGCACAAATGAAAAGATCTTTTTAAAATTCTGACATTTTTGGAAAGCTCTCTATTTTTTAACAAGGGTCTAATTTCTATATTTAGGGTTTAGAATCTGAATTCATGGCATATAAGTCCAATCTTGATGACTAGGTCAAGAATAAAAATTAAAAAGAGGCATTTAATGATTAGCTTGCACTTATTTTTCACATGGTTCAATGCATGATGTGAGTTGTCATTTGGATTATTTTCTAGTTATTATTGCTCCTAACAATTGATTTTTAGATCTAACCCTAGAGTTTGCATAAGTTGAATATATATTGCATATCTTGTTTGCTTGTCTTGCTTGTTGGAGAGTTCGTGGGGATTGCTTGGACTTGCGTGGATAAACAACAAAATGATTCACATTGCATTGGATTTGATTTATTTTGTTTCTCTCTATAATATTTGGATTTTGGAAATAAAATAAACATCTCATGTGTCTAGCTTGAGTGTTTCTTTCTTTCATAGATCACATTTCTAATTGGTGCTCTAAAAATAGACCTAGATTTGCTTTCTTGCATATATTTTTCACATAGTAATTAGGCCCTATGAACACTATTTGTGGTGATCTTGAGAGAGTGGGCTTCATTCACTTTTTTTACATGTGAAGCTCTTCTTGACGATAGATCCCCTTGTAGATAGGGAAGGATTTTGTTTTTACCTCATTTGTCAACTTGGTTGAGGCTTAAAATTTTAGCAATACTTTCCCTCTTTGGGGGATTGGTGTCCTGTTTTGTTGTGTGAGCCTTGAATGAGGTGATTTCAAATTAGTGGGTCAATTAATCTTTTTTTCTATGTTTGGGTGAGGTGAAGAGGCTAGAGGATTATGCTCTTTTCCCTTTTGGGAGAATCAGAAACTTGGAACCCTTGAATCCAAACCAAGTCCCCATGTGGTTCATATTGTGAGTCTTCCTTGTTAGAGAGGGTTAACCATAGTGGACACTCCCTTTATGGAGTAAACCATGTGGATGGAACCTCAAGCGGTAATAGCCATTTTCACCATGGTAGCAACAACCGCTATATAAATGTCCTTGTGGAAGAAATCTCCATGGGTGTAATTTCTTGTAGGTTGTCAGATCTCCTCAGCAGCTCCTGATTGATTAAATTCTCAAACTGTGTCAAAACCTCGGTGCGCCAAGATTGGATTTCACCCACTTTAGATTGCAAAATTTTCAGAGTCAAGCCATTACTAAGAACCATAGTGCAACCAACTTTTTCTTCTCTAGGACTATGTGCGTGATTGGAAAACATTTGAGAATATACATAAGAAAAATTCTTATCAAGTAGAATACTATGTCACTTTCCATTTTCATGTGCAAGGTTGCTTTGTCCCTTGCTCATTATTTGAAAACAATTGATTGCTTGAACTCCCTGATTGTTGTCTTGCGTGCCTGATTCATGATAAAAATTTGTTAATGCATCTAGTTGGTCAATTAAAATGAACAAATCTGAGTTCCCAAGTTATGAAAACTTCAATAGATCTTCCCAAAAATTGCTATGACATGTTGCTCAACATCCAAATGAACTTAAATGGTATCAAATTCCACAAAATGACTCTTGGTCTTCTTTCTTCCGCATCCCCCATGTCTTCCTAGTCTTCCATTTCCATTCTTTCTCTTCTTCTTTCATGCTTCTTCCTCTTCTTCCTAAGATCTTCAGTATTCTTGTTTCTTTTCCTCTTATTATCTAGTCTACCTTCTTCTATTTCATCTCTTTTTCATTTATTCTTGATTCATCCTTTTCTAGAACCATAAATCTCAAGTATCTTGTTATGGAACCTCTCTTAAGGATAGATGATCTTGAAATTATTGCTCAATTCGAAGAGTGTTATTTTTCCAAAAAGTTAATGGATGATAAATTGGAAAAAATGATATATAAACAAGAAAATTAATTATACACCTTTGCTAGATCATAAGCATGATCTTATCACAACTATCTCCTTTTTCCAAACATATTTCATCTTCCAAGTCTTCTCATCATTCTTCATCATTCAAATATTCTTCTTCCACTAGGTCTTCACTTTCTTCTTCTTCACGATCTCATTCTTCTTCTACTTCTTCCAAGAGTCATACTTCTCTTCAAATTGCGTACCATAATGAGCAACGTGATAATCCTTGTGATACCTCTTCTATGAAAAATGACATGCCTACTTATGATGACTATGACTTTGATGATCCCGCCTATTATGATTCTAATGACTTTGAGGCCTATACTGATGATGACTATTATGATGAAATACATAGTCATACTTATAACGCCTATATTCCTGAGAGTCCTCCTCATCGTGTGCTTGCACTTACTAGGTATGGGGATTCATAGTGGAGAGATTGTGATGGTGATCCATATGATTTTTTTTTTGAAAGAGACTTTGATGAGTTTTATGAACAATACTTCGATGATAGATTTGAGGAAGAGAAAGCTTTTCGCGCTAATTACAAACGTCAATTCTATCCCTACTCTAAGTATTCTTGAGCTGAAAATAAAGATTTCACTCTCAAGAAAGATCATGTTAATGGTGAACCTTTGTTTTGTGATGATTCCCTTCCATCCTCTACTTCCTCCAATACCCATACATCTCCTAAAGTTGCCAAATCTTCCAAAAATCCTTCATCCAACAGAGGTCCTAATACTTTTCATGCAGTTCCCTATATTTATCCTCAAGAGCTACCTCTTAAAGAAACTCAAGCTAACCTTCACTTGGCTGCAAATACTTTCAATAATGCTAAACCTAAAGAGCCTAAGCCTTTATATTCTATCATGCCTACTTTAGCTAATCCTTCCCCATCTCTTCCCAAGTCTCCCATACAATTCCAACATGCTTCCTTTTCCTTAGAAGTGGCTCCATGTCAAGAGGACTCTAAAAATGATAAAGAAAATAACATAAAGAAAGATCAAGATCAAGAAATTTCCATGTATTCCAATCCTCTTTATGACGACTCTTATCTGCGTCATGGTTCTTTTGATCCTTTACACCCTTTCTCATTCATTCTAGCCTGTCTTAAATCCTCTCCTAAGCAAGATCAAGTTACTACGTACACCATTGAGCTTATTGACAATCAAAATAACCTTACCCCACCTGTGCTTTCCAAAGATGATACTTCCATTAAGGTTATTAAAAATGGTGTTGTTACTTCCAATATTAAGCCTATTAAAAATCAAGAGGAAAATTATGCGCTTATGCTATCCAAAGTTCTTGGTCAAGATCAAATTCTTCCATCTTCTTGTTCTACCACTCCATGTTCGCTTCCACTTTCTACTCTTCCTAAGTCTTTCCAAGCTTCGAACAATCCTATCAAAGAAGGTGCTCCTATTCAAGATGTTCACGATCCTATTGAAAATCGTAATGCTCACTCTAAATATGTCGATGTCCTTGGTTGTCATATACATTTTGATGAACTTATTGATTATCCCTTTGCATCTTCCATTTCCATCCTTGGACATCCTCCACCAATACTAAGGGCTTCAGATTTTCCTTCCATCTTGGGTCCTTATGTCCCTTCACTTTCCCCTCCTCACCCTCCTAATTCATCATCCATCTTGGGTCCTTATGTCCCTCCATCTCCTATCTTTCCTCAAGATCAACATAGATGCATATCATTGAATCCTTTTCATCCATCCACCCATCTAAACTAGTCATATTCTTCTTCTTCCTCCACAAGTCCCAAGTCTTTTGGAAGAAACTTGAATGTTCAATACAAGAAAAAGAAGCAATACAAGAATCCATCTAAAAAATAAGATCACCACCATGTCTCCTCTAATCGACATGAGGGCATAAAGTCAAAAGAGATATCTAAGAATAAAACTACAAGACAAGTATGGGTTCCAAAATCCATCATTGAAGATATTCTCTCTAAATCGTCAAAAAGAAATGAAAAGCCTACGACTATCTAGATTCCAAAGTCTCTCTTGAAAGAGTCTCATGTTGAGAAACAAGTGAGGTTGAAATTGATGTTAGAATAGTCCCAAAGGATAACTGAGAGGGGGGGTGAATCAGTTATCAGTAACTTTAGTTCTTTTTGCTTCTTTAACTTTAGAATACAACAAAGCAAATGCATAATCAGATAACACAGTACTCAACACACAATTTGATTACGGGGAAACCAAATGGTAAAAACCCAGTGGGAATTAGCACCCACAATAAACTATACTTTTTTGTATTAATCCCTATTAGAAGATATTTCAACCCTATTAGGATTTGTACAATACAATACAATAAGTATAGTGACCTTGTTAATGGTCAGACCCTGTTAGGAGTCTTTTACAAGTAACCCTGTTAGGGGTGGTGGACTCACTGTCCAAAAGCTCACTGCTTGATGGTGAAGGATACAACCTTTTGTATAATAGATATGCACTATATCTAATCATGAACTTTAGAGTAGACCTATTGTCTTGATCAGTTCCATTGTATTGCAATCTTTCACTTCTTCTTCACATAGAATCTTGATGAATGAACCAACTCTGATAATCTGCTCTGTACATCTTTCTTCTCTTTTCGTATCATTCACACTTAGTGTGTCACCTTTTACTTGTTATAAGTATCTTCCTCATAGTATGAGATCATGGGACCTATAAGACAACTCTTCATAACATTCTTTTCAGCTCTACTAATCACGCAAGCATTATTACAACCGCACAAGTATCGAGCAAATAGATGCGACACTTCACTAAGTCAGCCTCACCAATTTAACTCTAACTTTGCAATCTTCTTGAAATAAATTTGGAACCTTTGGATTAATATCATCAACTCATAACTAAACATGAATATACACACACATATAAAGAAGATAGGTGCAACTCAAGAAACATGTGATATATGTCGGCCCTAAACCATTACACTTCCAAAACTGTAACTGCCAATAACAAAATTACATAACTTCACTTAAACATCATATCTGGGTCTATGTGTATGAACATAACATAATAGACATGTCAAAAACATGTATCTATCCACGCAAGTCTTCATATCATCATTAGGATAAGTACATACAGAATTACTACTATGTATTATATGTTGTCATCAATGATAAATATATAATCAATCAACTGCTCAGAATCAAATCTGTAACAATCTCCCCCTTTGACATTGATGGCAACATATGATATCAAAAACATCCTCTGTTCATGGTGTCCTCTTTCTTTCACAATCTTCTCAATATCCTCATCAAAATTTTCTCTAAACTGCTGCAGTTCCTCTGTTTGTGTTTTTTTTACATGTATATACTCCCCCAAAGTATATGCTCCCCCTTACTACATACTCCTCCTTACTATATACTCCCCCTTTGACATCAATGGAAAAGGGTGCCATAGTATTTTTAGGTACAGGTACTACTCCAGAAGTAGAGTAGTCAACCATTTATCAGTCACTTAATGACTGATGTCTTTGCTGCTTCTTCTAAAAAGACTTAGGAGAGGGAATTAATCCCAACTTCTCCCTGAGATACTCAAAAGTATCCTTTGATAAGGGCTTTGTGAAAATATCTGCCAACTATTCTTTGGTGCTCACATAGTCCAATGTAACTTCATTGTCTGCAACCTTTTCTCTTAAGAAATGGTACTTGATCTCTATGTGTTTTATCTTTGTGTGCATCACAGGGTTATTAGACATGTTGATAGTGCTAGTATTATCACAATGAATAACAATAAGATAATCAACCTGAATACCAAAGTCTTTAACCATCTGCTTGATCCAAACCATGGTTGAACAATTCAGTGCTACTGCAACATATTCAGCTTCTGCTGTTGACTGAGAAATATAGTTCTACTTCTTTCTTATCCAAGAAACCAATTTGTCTCCAAGGAATACTGCTCCTCCTGAAGTACTCTTCCTATCATCAATACAACCTGCCCAATCTACATCTGTATACACATGAATTTTTACATTCTTTGATTTAGGATACCATAAACCATAGTCTATAGTTCCCTTTAGATATCTGAATATCCTCTTGATTGTCATTAGGTGACTCTGGTTGGGTTCAACTGCAAATCTTCCAACAATGCCAACTACATTAGATATGTCAGGTCTAGATTGAGTTAGATAAATGATTTTACCAATCATAGATTTGTACAATGTCTTATCAACTGCTATGGAGTCATCATCTTTTGAAAGCTTGCTTCCAGTTATCATGGGATTGCATACTGGCTTACAATCATCCATCTAAAAAGTCTTCAGTATTTCCTTCACATATTTAGACTGATTAATGAATATACCTTTATCTGTTTGCTTTACATTTAGTCCAAAAAGGTATTTTATAGGACCAATCATACTCATTTCAAATTCATTATGCATTTCTTTTGCAAATGCTTTACTGAGCTTGTCATTACCCCCAAAGATAATGTCATCAACAAATATAACAACTAACAATAATCCATCAGGTGTTTCTCTTATGAATAGGTTATAATCTACTGCTCCTCTCTTGAATCCAATCTTGGTAAGATAACCATAAAGTCTCTCATACCAAGCTCTTGGGGCCTATTTAAGACCATAGAGTGCTTTCTTCAATTTGCATACCATGTCTGGTTCATCTGAAAGACTAAATCCTTCAGGCTGTTCACTGTAGACTTCTTCATTCAAATCACCATTTAGAAAAGTTGATTTTACATCCATTTGATAAACTTTAAATTCTTTGAATATTGTGTATGCAGGAACAACTTTATGGCTTCGAGTCTGCTCACAGGGGCAAATGTATCAATTTATTCTATTCCTTCTCTCTGCGCATATCCCTTGCATACCAATCTTTCTTTGTTCCTAGCTACTATACCATCTTCATTCATCTTGTTTCTGAATACCCACTTTGATCCAATCATATTTTTGTCACTGGGTCTAGGGACCAATTCCCATGTAGCATTTTTGATTATTTGATCTAATTATTCTTTCATTGAATTCTTCCAATCAGAATCATTATAAGCATCTTCAACACTTAGAGGTTCAATCTATGAAAGTAAACATACCTCTTCATCCATTGGTAGAACTTTCACTTTTGACCTGGTCAAAATGCTACTACTCTGATCTCCAATGATATCATCTTTAGAGTGGTATCTAGATGTGAATTTTGGAACCTTAGGTGTGTCTTCTTCTTCTGTAATCTATGATTCTTCTCTACTTGATTCAGGTTCATTGCATGAGACATCAATG
>MU223366.1:1978751-1992746 GCA_018584345.1 Thuja plicata | reverse complement strand
TTATGCATTTTTCACATTCTGAGAGCATTTTCCTTCTGTCTCCATTTTCTTCTTTTCTTGTAACAGGTTATTGGCTAACAGGTTCTTCTTGGGTTGTGCAGAATTGAGTTTGATCAATTATTTCAAAGACTGTTGTATTTCTTCTTCCATGTCTTTTTGCGTGCATTCTTTGCTTGAACATCTCCTTCAAACATATATTCTAAATACTTCCATATGGTATATTCTCTATCAATTTTCTTGATCTCAGAAAATTCACTGTCAGATAAGGCGCTGATTAGGGCTTCTTTGGCAATTGCATTATGTGTAAATATATCCTTTTGTTTGTTGGTAGCATCATCCTTTGCAAGGTCTTTCAGAGATGGAATTACAACTTCTTGTGTGGCAATTTCAAAGATCTCAAAGCCAACACATTATAGATGTGTTATCATTTTGTTTTTCCAATCCAGATAATTTTCTCCATCGAACTTAGGGCTTTCTTTTTTGAAGTAACACATATGATCTACCTTAAGCTGTTAGACTTCTTCTCCAAGGCACTTGGCTCTGATACCAATTGTTAGAATAGTCCCAAAGGATAACTGAGAGGGGGGGTGAATCAGTTATCAATAACTTCAGTTCTTTTTACTTCTTTAACTTTAGAATACAATAAAGCAAATTCATAATCAGATAACACAGTACTCAACACACAATTTGATTACGAGGAAACCAAATGGTAAAAACCCCGGTGGGAATTAGCACCCACAATAAACTATACTTGTTTGTAGTAATCCCTGTTAGAATATATTTTAACCCTATTAGGAGTTTTACAATAAAATGCAATAAGTATAGTGACCTTGTTAAGGGTCAGACCCTGTTAGGAGTCTTTTACAAGTAACCCTATTAGGGGTGGTGGACTCACTGTCTAAAAGCTCACTCCTTGATGGTGAAGGATACTACCTTTTGTATAATAGATATGCAAGATATCTGATGATGAACTATAGAGTAGACCTACTATCTTGATTAGTTCTAGTGTATTGCAATCTTTCACTTCTTCTTCACATAGAATCTTGATGAATGAACCAACTCTGATAATCTACTCTGTACATCTTTCTTCTCTTTTTCGTATCATTCACACTTAGTGTGTCACCTTTTACTTGTTATAAGTATCTTCCTCATATTATGAGATCATGGGACCTATAATACAACTCTTCATAACATTCTTTTTGGCTCTACTAAGCACACAAGAATTATTACAACCACGCAAGTATCAACCAAATAGACGCGACGCTTCACTAAGTCGGCCTCACCAATTTAACTCTAACTTTACAATCTTCTTGAAACACATTTGGCACCTTTGGATTAATATCATCAACTCATAACTAAACATGAATATACACACGCATATACAGAAGATAGGCGCAACTCAAGAAACATGTGATATATGTCAGCCCTAAACCGTTACAGTTCTAGAACTATAACTGCCAATAATAGAATTACATAACTTTACTGAAACATCATATTTGGGTCTATGTGTATGAAAATAACATAATAAACATGTCAAAAACATGTATCTATTCACCCAAGTCTTCATATCATCATTAGGATAAGTACATACAGAATTACTACTATGTATTATATGTTGTCATCAATGACAAACATACAATCAATCAACTGCTCAGAATAAAATCTCCAACAATTCAAGCTTCCAAAGGCTTCCACTTCATCTTCTTCCAAAAAAATTATTTCATTCTATGCACCTAAACCGCAACATCTGTTATCCATTCACCGTATTCCTTCGTTCACATTTCCTCCATCCTCTTGCCACCCTTCAAGGTGTGTGTCGATGTTGATATTTCCTTCCTTTTTGTCTACCCTTTCACAACCCTTCTATTCACTATCCTTCTACCTTCTATCATTTTTCTTCATTTGTCTATTCCTACTATCTTCCAACCTCACCCACTTTACATAAAACCTTATCCTCCATTTTCCTTTTTCATCTTCCTTTCCCTATCAACATCTTTGAGCATATCATTTTGAATCCTTAGCATATCATAGTTTATACTTTCAAGGAGCATTATCTAAAAAGCTTGCCTTCTTCCAAAAAATTTAAAAAAAAAAATTTAAAAAAAAAAAAAGAAAAAAAAAATTCTAAAAGGAAAAGAATAAAAAATAAAAAATAATTAAAGAGAAATAATTTCATCCTATGGTGAAAACCACTCCCTTGTGGCACCTTGGATAGGTACCATGATGAAAACCTGGCAATCAGGCATCATACGTAGTTCTTCTACATCTTTCATCCATTTTGTATTCTCTCTTTGATCTTGACAATGTTGATCTATACACGAATATTTGGGCTATCTTGTGAGCTATCTTATGATGATCTTGCTTTCATTCCTTTCATTTTTAGCCTTCATATCTATTTTCCTCCATTCATTTTTGCCTATCATTATCCTTTCCCCTTTGGTCTTGGTATAATAAAAAGAAAGAGTAAAACACAGTGCTATGAAGACTCTTAACATGTCTACTCCTTTGGACTGCATCCTTTCCTGCTCCTGCATTACGCTTTTGTGAGTTATCCTATGTTGGCCTTTGATTGCTTGTCCAAATATGCTTCACATGATGTTTCTTTATTTTTTCCTAGCTTGGGTACTCTTGAGGAGGTTGCCTTTGAGGATTTCTTCCCTTCATTCTCCTTCACTCTCCTGTCTTCCATCTCTTCCACCAGCTTGCTACTCTCTCATGTCCTCCACCTTGCTAAAACATTGGGACTGCGCGATGTGATCTTGCTTGGGAGTTTGATGCCCATTCTGTCTAGGGGCATCCTTTGTACATGCTTATTGATCCTAAAAAATTCAAAAAAAATATATTGTCAAAAATTCTAAAAATCAGAAAATGTCCTAAAAAATGATCATCTTAGTGAAAACCTAGCAATAGGCACTTTGATGTATCTCCAAAAAAAAAATTATATATTCCAAAAAAATTTTAAAAAAAATTTAAAAATCAAAAAATTTAAAAAAATAGAAAAAGTGCCTTGGTGAAAACTTGGAAAAAAAAGCCTTGGTAGCAAAAAAATTTTAAAAAATTATAAAAAGTCCTAAAAAAAAAATAAAAAAAAATAAAAAAAAATTGTAATAAAATCCAAGTGGTGAAAACCTAGAAATGGGTACTACTTGAGGCCTTTACACCCCTATTTCTTAGCGCGTGTCCGCGACACTTAGCCTCTCTCCATCATTCCTTGTCCTTGTTGTCTTGGTCTAGAATTGGTCTTTGTCTTTGTCTAGGGGGCAATATAAATATGTTAACTTTGGTCTCTTGGATGCATTAGTCTTTAGGACGCCTCACAAACGGTGTTTTCCAACACCACCCCAACTGTATTTTTCAATAAAACCATTGACATTGAGTATTTTTCAACACTTATCGATTTGGTCTTACCCAGTTTTGTCATGTGGTCTTACCTACTTGCAAGCATTTGATCCTTATCCTCGGAACTCAGTATCAGTTAACACGCTTAAATTTTTAAACGCAACACTTAAATGCTTGAGCTTTGTCATGATCTTTTCTTTGTGTGCTGACTGTTATTGATTTTCGTTGAGTGTCCTTGTCTAATAAGTCTCTCCGTGATGCATAGCTAGAGGACTTGGGGCATGGGCAATATTTTTATTTGTTTGGTGCTTTATGCTTCACTATTTTTGCAGAATCGTTCTACTAGTCATCCTGGCCTCTATGCCCTAATGTGAGCGTAGTTTTTCTATATGAAATTGGGTAAGCTAACATCATATTCATCTTGACCTTTATGTCTTTGATGCTTATGTTAGAATCTTTCCACATTCCAATCTGATATAAATCACATTCATATCTTCATAGTTGCGCTTGTGACTAGTGATGATTGTGTGATTTTCCGATGTTTGTTAATAATGGCCCAATGATGAAAATAAGTTCCTTAACATTCTCTAATGAATGATGAACACAAAGTCCTATGTTACATTTGATGTATTGCAAGTACACCTTTGCATTTTCATGTAGCTTGCATTGTTAGACCTCATGTTAGTTTGCATTTTTAGGCTGCATTATGAATTTGTGCTAAGGGTTTTTCCTTCATCTTTCTTGTGGCCTTTTAATCAACTGTGGTCATGTTTGATCTTCATTTCCTTATCCTCTTTCGTGATCTCAATCAAAATTTTCTATCTTAAATAGTTGATTGATTTTGGGGCATTCTCTCTCTTGAGGTGAATTTTCTTTCTTCTCTCCATTTCTTTCCACCTCTTCCAAACTTTTATCTTCCTTTTTCTTTCACCCCACTTCTTCTTCTTCTTCTTCTTCTTCTTCTTCTTCTAATTCAACCTTGGGGCATAATCTTTTGTGCTTAATGATCTACCTTAGTTTTGTGATCTTTATATCTTTCATCTTACATCAAGAACCTTAGCTTTAGTTTGATTTGATCAAAATTTATCAATTTGTTATTTCTCCTCTATCTCATTTCAATTTCGATCACGAGGGGGCAGTACCTATCAAACTTCAATCTTTGATTCAGATTTATCAATCATATCAGTCTTGCTTGAGATTCTTATCTATGACATGTCAATTACTTATTTCGGTGTTGACTTTGTCTTTTTCAATTGTGCTTATTTTTGTCTTGATGTGTTCCTGAATCGACCACATGTGTGGGTTGTTTTGTGATCTCAAGTTGACCTCACACTTCAAATGCATTCTTTGACTACATGTGTTCTCGAGTCGACCACACATTTGTCAAAGAGGGGCAAATGTATGCACCCTAAAATGGTCACCTAGACTATGGGCCCCCATTTATCATTTTATCAATTTATCAAATTTCTAAATCAATGCTTTGGAACATTTTCAATTCAAATCAATTTCCTTGATCAAATTGTAATTAATTCAATTATTTCAATATTTCCTAAGATTTGATCATTTTTATCTAATTAAAAGCTTTAATTTTATTTTTAATTAAATAAAATTTATCTTATTTAATTAAAAGATTTAATCTCCCTTTTAATTGAGTAAAATTTATCTTATTTAATTAAAGTAAATTTCTTCCTTTTAATTAAATAAAACTCCTCTTATTTAATTAATTGAAAGAAAATGCCTCTTTTAATTAAATAAATAAAAATCCCCACTTAAAGTACTTTATTTGATGGAAAAGGAAATAAATTAAATGAAAATTAAATAAAAATCCTTTTTTCTTCACATACTCCTAAGTGGTGGGTTTTTGCCTCTTAATCATAGCCTTTGATTTTTGCCTCTTAATCTCAACCATTCACTTTCCTATATAAGGAAACCTCTCCTCATTTGATAATCATCAATCATCTATCAAAATCATCTTTTTCATAGCATTGTTATGTTGCAGGTTTGGAAAGCAATTTTGGAGGAGGATTTGAGCATTCAAGCTTGGATATTGCAACTTCTCTCTTCTTGTCTTCTTCTTCTTGCATTCATGGCTACTCATGTAGATTAGATTTATATTAGATTAAACTTGCATTTGTATTTCCTTCATAGATTAATCCTGCATTGTTATCATTTAGATTAATTTCCTTTTATGCATTGTTATCATATAGAGTAGATCTCATTTTCATGCATTAAATCTCTCATTTCATGGTGTACTTGCATGGGCACAACTAGGTCAATCTGAGGGCCTCTATTTCAAACCTTTGCACTCTATGAATAGAGAGCTATGGATCGATATTTGAGGCCTCATTCTTGATCAACCTTGGATGGAATGATTCATAGAAGTGTGTCAACATTTTAGCACACACTACCTAAGCTAGTGGTAAAGTATCAAAGTATATTTTGGTAATCTTGCAATGACCGACCCGAATGAAGTTTATGATGTTTCAACATTTGCACTTGCACTGTTTTCTAAAATTGCTAAAGTTTGATTAGTTACATCTTGTACCTGAAGTTGAATCCAGTGAAGCCCTTTTGCATGCATATTCATCATGGGTGAATGAATCACTTTTCCAAGTGACGGCTCTTCATGAATTAATCTAGTATCTTTTCGATTTGCACTTCTGGCAAGGTTTGCATAAGTTTTACATAATATAATGAAATTGCTTACTTTGAGTAGTATTATCTCTTTGCCCTAATCTTTTTTAGCAAGTCTAGTGGATGATCATTGTTCAGATGCTAGAGATGAATGAAATTTCTGGCTCCCATGCTTGCAAAGTGTCATTCAGTCAGTTTTCAAGGCTCGTTCCAGAATCCACTTGTCAGTAATGAGTTCAATTAGCAGAGTTGTGAAAAATGGTTTTAAAGTGATTGCAAGCTCAGTGTTTTATTTTTTTTAAATCACATAGCTGATTAGGTTTGTTTTGTCAAAGATGAAAGTGGAAATCATCGAACCAGCATCTCAGGGACTTGTCGTCTATTTGTAGAGTCTAGTACTCAGTTTATGAGGTTTTAAAAGGCATATTATTATGTTAAATCATTTTGTGATTTAAATAATGGTATTTATAAATGTGCACCAATGATTTGGACTGTTGGAGAAATGAGAAACCATGACATAGAAAATGCAATCAGAAGACATAAAGCTAGATTCATCAACATTTGCCAGCATTCTCCCAGCTTATGCAAAATTTGGAGTTTTAAAAAAGAGTATATTGAGGATTTGGAGATTTTAAAGTTTTAAAAATAGAAAACTCTCAAATTGCATAAAATATGTGTTGAATTTGCAGTGTGGAGGAGTTTTAAAACATGTTTAAACACTGAACACCAATGCATATGGCACGTTGGTTTCTGAAGCAAAGTTTTAAAATCACTAAAATAGAAACTAAAACTTTTGCCATTTCCCATGCGCTATACTTGGTGGAGATTTTGTTTTAAGATTTTAAAACTTTTCAAATAGCAAACCATTCATCAATGGTGTTGTGCAACATTTTAAGGAGAGAAATTTTAAAAAATATTGCAAACACCAATTGCCAGGGAAGTCGGTGCAGAGGAAAGGAGGAGAATCGTTTGAAGTTTTAAAAAATCAAAAAATTTGAATCAGCATCATATTGTGGGCCAGCGTAGAATTTGCAGTCCAGGAATTAAAGTTTCTTAAACAAAAACATCAAACCATATTATATGCTTGCTGCGTGAATTTTAAAGGAGGAAATTTGAACTTTTAAACAACAACCAAAGGCAAGGATTGTGTAGCTTATTTGGGGGACATGGCCAATGTATAACCTACGTAGACAAGGAGGAAAGGAGGAGGGCATTAAAAATAATGTAATTTCAAAAGCACATAGTAAGGAGGCTATGTAGATAGTTTGGGTGGAGGATTTTTCAAGTTTTAAAACATTGAAACAACATTGCATAATGCTACGCATATTTTGGTGGAGGATTCCCACATGGCATGAGGTAAATGTTAGACATTGAAATTTTAAACCAAATTCCTCTTGCACACAGCACATGGGTTTGAAACTCATAGCAAATGCCTTTGGCAGGGAAGCTTGTGAAAGGTATTTGGGGGATTTTGGAACATTCACCATTTAAAACAAAACCATGGCAATCTGCACAAGGAAGGATGTAAAATTTTTATGGAGTGCAAACAACAGTGCAAGTTTGGTAGGCTGCGTAGACTTCTAGATTTGGGGGTTGTATGTTGTGTGAGTTTTTTTTAAAAACTTTTAAACATCAAAAATATTGTCAATAGTTGCGTAATGTATAGTTGGAGGAAGTCATTGCAAATGGAAAAGGGAGTCCACGCCAAAAGGAGACCAGCATAAGGAACACCGCACCAAGCATGAACTACTCAAGGTAACAAGGCAAAAGGGCCACACAGGTATAGGAAAGGATCCAAAAAGATTTGAAAATGCAAAACGCCATTATCCCACATTTACCAGGTTGCAAGATTTTTAATGTTTAAATACAAAAGCGCTTGTAATATGTAATAAGTAAAGAAGCCAGGAGGCTTATGGTGGGACCCCTTGGCTGGAAGTATGCGCGTGTTGGTGGGCCCCATTATTTTAACACAGAATGTAAAAATGCTTTAAAACATAGAAGGATTTAGTCCCACATTGCTCTTGCTTGAGAACTTTGAGATCTTTATAACCAAACAGGAAAATATATACAAATGTGAAGTAGAGTAGGAGGCTCTCTTCACGCGTGCATAGGTGACAGATGACGATGCATTGGGAAGCATTCCCAAGTGACAAAGATGAAATTTTGCAGATAGATGGCTTAGAGGATGACGAGGCTGATGGGACACATGGCGGGCAGTCGCGAGGAGATAACTGCCAGGGCACATAACCACTGAGACTCAGAGATAACCAGTAGTCGTGAGGTTGCTAAAGGATCACAGTTAGCCAATAGAGATGCATAGACCACGTGATTATGCAGTCGTGAGAGATAGTCGCAGTTAAGAGATAACTGTTGAGATTGGGCGACTAACTGCAGTCACGTAGTAGCGAGGAGAAAGATGCTAAGTGTTTAACATCGCATGATTTTTCCCCAGCCATCCGATCAAGATCAAGATCAAGGATAGTCACAAAGTCTCTAGAGTTAACCATCGTTAGTGTAATTTCTTAGAGACTTGGAGACTATATTGAGCAGAGTTAATTGTAGTCAAAGTGCGATCAAAGCGTGGTGTGGTTAAGGCTTATAGAGACTTAGAGACTAGAGGTTCTCTCCAAATCTCCACAGTTGACCATGGTTAGTGAAATTTATTAGAGATTCAGAGACTAATTGTGCAAAGTAACCGCGGTTAAGGTATGGTTAGAAGCATGGTCAAGTTAAAATTTCATAGAGGCCTAGAGACTAAAGGCTAGTTTCCAAGTCTCCAAAAGAAATTGTAGTTTAGAAAACCCTTCAGAGATCTAGAGAATAATGTAGTCTCCAAGTCTCTAAGAGAACAGGAGTTAAGGAGGAGTTAAAGACCAGTTAAAGACAGTGAATCAGTATATGACACATGTCAAAATCTAGTAAGCTCTGAAAAAATTCTACAGAAAACAAAGAAATTCAAGGGATAAAATGTGCATAGAATTCAAATGACATAATGGTTTAAAAGCTATAGTATATGCAGAATATTAAAGGAGAAATAATTCAGATTTGCACAAATAAGACAAGAATACAAAGTTTTTAAAATGCAGAAATTTGATATGGATTAGGGCACAATCTTTTTTTTATATAACCTGGTGCACATATTTTATTTCAAATCTTGAAATATGCATTTCCAGAGGTTATTGAAGATAGTGGAAAATCATATTTTTGCAAAATATGATCAGATTCAGAGGGAATTTTCAGAGAAAAAAATCAGATACTTGCAGAGAATAAAGATCAGATTTTTGAATGAGAATGATTCCCACAAAAGGATGAGACAAAATAAAAACATATTTTATTGCTAAAGCTTATGAGAGAAGTATTCCGAAAGGATTTTTATAATCAAATTTTGAAATTATATTTTCTCATAAAGTAATTAGATTGGAAAGGCTTTTCAGTGGCAGAATAAAGGAGATTTGCAGAGGATAAGTTCAAACTTTGAAAAGACAAATGGAGTCAAAAATTTGTAAAATAAATTAGATTTTTGCAAATATGTTCAGATTTTGAAACCACCAACAGAGAAAAGTGTCAAGCCCAAAAATTGGGAAAAAACACATAAACAAAAATTTTAAAACACACTAAAAAGGGGGAGTGTTGCTACTGCAAGATATCAAAAGTGCACGCAAAATGGTGCAAAGGAGAAATAGTAACATGATGGGTCAAACTAGGGTAGGATATCTCTAAGATCTATCCTAAAAGGAATTCTAAACTAGATACCTCGATCGGCATGCAAATCGAGACAGTTGACTAAAAGTCAACTAGAGTTGACCAAAATTTAACTCTACTCTAAAATATGTGAAAGGGAGTTACTGTTACCGATTTTCGGTACCAAGCTCAATCAGGTGGGTTTGTTATGATTTGAATGGATTAAAGTGAATTCTTAGTCCTGGCGTATCCAATTCATTTACCTCTGTTCAGTACGTCTATCCACTATCATGTTTTCAGGTTTTCCAGCCTAAAACCTAGCCAAATTTGAAAAAAAACCTGAAAACCCTAGGTCTTGGCAACTCTTTCTTGGGCTTTATCATTCAAATTCTATTTTTTGCCATGAAAAGAGGTCAAATCCCTTTTTGAAGTTATATTTTAATTTGCTCGCTCTGTCACGTCAGTTTATATGTCAAGTTTTTAAGTTGCGCGACTGCGCGACTGTGCGACAAGCTGCCAATCGAAAGTCATCGCGCAATCGCGAGCTGTTTATGAGGAGTTCTGATCTGTCCGCGAGTTGGCGATGAGCTGTAATGAAACAAAATCATGCAGTCACGATGTCTTATGGAGGTCAATTCAAGTCAGCGAGTCAGCGACGGGTTAAGAAAATGTAAATCGCGCAGTCGCTGTAAAGTCATGCTGTCTCTATCTTGCTGCGCGACTGGGCGAGTCTTGTTCAAATTTAAAGTAGTCGCGCACTCGCATCAAGTTTTTATGTCAGTGTCATAAGCCCGCGACTGCGTGATGAGGTTAAGTTATGTAGGTCGCACACTCGCTTAGGTTTTAACCCGGTTGTATTTTGCAGTGTGAGTGCGCAGCGAGGGCGTAAAGTACTGATATGAAGATGCATCACATAGTCGCACAGGCAGTTTTCAAAGTTTATAAAGGTCTGCGACCGGGCGACCAAAGGGACCGTTCAGCTCGTCGCTTAGTCGCTGCTATTTTCTGGTGATCAAAAGGAGCGCGCGAGTGTGCGACGAGTTAGAGGAGGAAGGATGTCACGCACTCGCCGATCAACTCAGACAAAAGAAAAAGAGCCCGCGAGTGTGCGATTAGCATGGAGGAAACTCATCGCTCACTCGCAGAAGGCAAAAGTAAGACAGTCGAGTTGGAAAAGCTGATTTTCAGAATGAATGAGAGGGTGCTACTTGCTGATTTATGTTGATTTCTGGGCAATATATGCATTAATCTGGGATTTTTACAGACTTTCAAAACATGCACAGAGATAATTTTCAAAGGGAATTTTAATATTTTTACAGCAAATCCATGTTTTATTCCCAGAGATTTTTTCAATGACAGAAAGATTAGATATTTTCCTCAGATGCCAAAAATAAGATTTTTACAGATTGAAAGATCAACTTTGAAAAGGTCAGAAGAGGCATTTGAAGGGCTGCAGAAAAGTTATTGCAATTCAGAGACTTTTTGTGACTCTTCTAGAGGGATAAGACTGCTTCTGTGAAGGAGTATTTATGTTGATATTTTTTGGGATGACTTTTGGGGTCACCAAATTGTATTTTTGTAGACTTTTGAAGGGCTTAAACAGTGGCTGGGCAGGCCAAATCCGATCCAGAAAGTTATTGCTTTCAGAATGCAGTTGGCTTGGAAAATGGATAAATATGAGTTGAAGACTCATTGTTAAGGAGTTCTTCTTCCCTTTGGCTTGAGCTTTTGTAACTTGTTCTAAGTTCTTGACAAAGGCAAAGAGATTTTGTAACCCGTTTCAGAGAAATATACAGATTTGTGACACCTTTGATTTGTGAAAGATATGCTTATGCCTTCCCTTATTAGTCTGTTATTGTGTACTTAGTGATTGGTACAAATTCTGTGATGTTCTTTGTCCTTAATTTGTATCACATATTAGTGCCTTTATGCAGTACTTCATGCTTGTTTGCAGGTTTTAAGTTGTGCTCAAGTTAGATTTTCCCCAAAATTGTGAGAAATCTTTCTCCTTTAAGGGTATTGTCGTTATTGGCCTTCTTAAAAATTGATTATGCAAATATTATGATTTAGTGGGGTTGTGTAAGAGAGCTTAGGTTACTACTTCATTGTGTGTTGAGTTATTTGTGCATTTCTTAGATATTTTTCTGGTGCATCACCATTTAGGACATAGTTTTCATCTTTTCTGTTCTCCTTCTATCTCTTTTCTCCATCAGAAAGAATCATTTTCAGGTAAGTATAGAGTGATTTACCAGATAGGAAGCCGGCCTAGGACCCAGAGATTCATTCCAGCCATAGTTTACCCACAAACTTGGAATGTTTCCATGTTTCACCAAAAGGTTAAGTTCCTACAAACTTAACAAGGTGCAATTTTGGTAGACAACAGTTACCAAGGCCTACCAAGTCCTATGGAGGGCTTAGGCATGTAAAATGAGGTAGTTGACCAAAAAATCAACCCTTGTTGACCAAAAAGTCAACCATCTCTGAAAAGTGTGAAACTGGAAACATAAGGTCCAAAGACTGCAGAGGGCATCAGGTCTAAAAATTGAGGTGAACGGTCAAGGTTTGACCATGGTTGACCAAAAGTCAACCATGCATGACACTAGTCAAAGGTAGCAATAATACCCCTAACAGAGGTACATCACAGTATTAAGTGATTGTTATGATCCCTTTAACGATATTAAAATTGAACGGCTCATTAAACTAAAATAATTATTTTATTTTAATAAAGTACATTCTAAAACTTACAATATTTTAATAATTAACATCATTTCTAATTTAAAGTTAAATAGTCTAACAAAGACACCAACACATCTAAAAATTAGACAATTATTAATTTAACCTCTTTTTTTTAAATAAAATGGGAACTAACCATATAATCTATAAAATAGAATATATTAATAAATCTAATTTCAAAACGTTATTTAAATCACTATTAAAAGAAATCTCTCTTTTTTTTTAAAACAAAATTAAATTAAATCTAACTTTATATATATATAAAGAAAACAAATCTAATTTAATATGGTAATCAAATCTAGACTAAATCTAATAAGAAAAGATTCTAACTATTACCTAATTTAACATATACATAATTTCTAACCTTAATGCAAATATTAAACTTTCTAAAAGTAAAATCTAAAGACACTAAGGCAAATTCTGACTACTCTATCTTAAATCCTTAAATAATATAAAATCTGATTTCAAGTTTTTATATAATCAAAATAAACAAAATGTCTTATAAAAGAAACAAATATAATAATCTAAGAAACATATTAAAGCATAAAAGAAAAGGGCACATTCTAACCTTACCATACCCGTGCCCTAGAAATCCTTATGATTTGTGGGTCAGATCAAATGGGAGGTCGCGAACAGCTCATGTGGGTGCGCAAAGAGGCGGCACCACCAAGCAGAGGTGGGGGCGGTCAGGCAGCCTGCGCCACCCTACTGTGCCTCCACAGTGGGTGGGCACGGCCGTGGTCGACGCCCTCCCCACTGCGAGAGCGCAGCGGGTGGTTCGGCCCCCGCGCGGCTTAGGGCAGGGTAGGGCTCGACCCTCCCTCACAAGTCCCTCTTTTTTTTTTTTTTTGCTAAACTCTTTTAGAACAAGCTCATTTTTAAATAGTTTTATTATTATTATTTTATTTAGGGATAGCATAAGCTAAATGAATTAACAACAACAACAACAAAAGAATAAATATTCGTTTAATTTACTGGTGAAGTTTATTTGTCTAAGATAAAATAGGGGGTACCTAGGAATGAATTTTTTTTTTTTATTTCATCATAGGCATCCATAATTTGGCCCCTAAATTTGCATGGAAGGAATTTAATTTTGGAGCATAATAAATTTTTTTGAAAATTTCCAGCATAACCTTAAAACTAAATACATAAATATATCCCCCTCCCAAGAACACTAAGAGCCATAATTAAATTTTTAACTTGCATTTAAATTTAAGAATTTTTTTTGACAAAATGGCGACTCTGCTAGGGATAAATAAAAGGGCAGCAAGTTTAAGATGTTCAATTCCTTGCTTTGCTGAAATATCCCAGAGTCTGGTTAAGAGAGACAGTTATAGAGTCTGGATTTCAAAAGAAAAGATATATTCCTTATGATTTATAAAGTGAGTCATGTCTGTCTATTGTTTGCTGCAAAGTGTCTGAAAGTTTTTAGTTTCTCCAAGATGGTATCAAAAGGATCTCACTACTGGTGAGTGGCGACTCTGAGTTCTCTGATTTGCACCAGTGTGCATGTTAAAGAAAGACTACAAAAGAAGGTGGACTTGCAGCAATAGTGACAGTAGATTTTTGGGCTCCTGTGGCTATGGACGTAGCCAAGTAAGGAATCAA
>MU223366.1:1960300-1973714 GCA_018584345.1 Thuja plicata | reverse complement strand
CAAATGAAATCAGATTTGGAAGGCTTCTCAGTGGCAGAATGAAAGAGTTATAATGAGGATAAAATCAGATTTTAAAAGACAAGTGGAGTTAAAAATTGATTAAATCAATCAGATATTTTGAAGACTTAAAATGCAAGTAAAATCATATTTTTGAAGTCACCGAGAAGGATCAAATTTTTGGAAAAGAAGGAATGAGTGCAAATCAGATTTGAGAGAAGGACAGGTTTTTGCCAGACATAGTTTTTACAGTTTCTTCTCTTCTATATATCTTCTTCTTTTCTCAGTTGTAAGGGTTCCTTTCCTCTGCTCTGTTCTGGTTTTTTCCTGCAGATGCCCAGAGCAGGTCCCTATTGGTCTGATGAATTTTAATTGTAAGTTATACTTCTATGTCTTTGATATCCTAAAGGCTTATTGTCTGGATGTGTTGAAACAGAATCCATTAATAGAATACAGTGTAGTTTTCCCTCTTTCATATTATCTTGTCTCTTTACATTTTGTTTGTGCTATAGTGTGTTTCACTTGTAAGGCATTTGAAATACACCTGCTACAAGGTAGTTTGTCTAATTATTTATGAGTTCCTTTCAAAGAGAGGACTAAGTTTCATAGATGATTTCAGAGAGCAAAGCATTGTGATAAGGATTTGATGCAGATGTAAGTATATGAGAGGATAGTTTGTAAGGAACTCTATCTCAGCTACATGTAGTTTATAAGGCACTCTACATTATCTCTATTGGTTTATCTCTGTTGATTCATGTTTTCATTGACTCTTTGCCCAAGGGATAGGCACTAGTTTAGAGTATAGTTTGCAGTTTGTTCTTCATCCAATATCAAAATCATTTCAATTAAATATACTTTTGTTACTTAGAACAAATGAGCTGAACTCATTGGAGACTCATATCAGCAGGATAGTGTCAATTTTAGTGATTCCATGGAGAGTGAATCAACTAGGTTATCCCTCCTTAAAAGGAAGAAGGATGAAAATCCTTGTATCACTGATTTATGCTATATTTGCAATCATAGTTTGTCTAGTTAAGCTTTGCATTTGGTTGTGCTTGATCATTTGCAAGGTGTTTCATAAGTTGGTTTAACAAAGATACATAGCAAATCAGTGTCCACTTTTATATATACTGTGTAGTCAATAATCATTAAGAGGTAAAACTTGCCTGAGTATATGTGGAGCTCAAAAATGAAGAAGGATCTTATCCAATCCTTAGCAATTAGGCTTTCCTTGTATCTAAATCAGTATTAAAAGGCATAGTGTTCAAGTAGTCATTGCAAGCACTATGATTCATACAAGAAAAATCCCTAATAGGACTCTTATGCGGTCGCACTCTCAAGAAGACTTTGTCTCCAACTAGATAGGATCGATCAATCCTCTTCACATCTACATACTTCTTCTTCCTATCTTCATCTTCCTCAAGTCATTGTCTAATCAAGGTCACCTACTACTCCATATCTCTGACTAGCTTAGGACTAATGGAAACTCTATACTCAATCCTATCCCAACTAAGTGTGGTTCTGCATGACCTATCATAAAGAGCCTGGTAGGGAGGCATACCCAAGGAAGTCTGGTGCCTGTTGTTATAGGAAAACTCCACTAAGTGTAGGTATTCTTCCAACCAATTCTGATGGTCCATCACATACATGTGAAGCATGTCCTCTAACACCTAATTGACCCTTTCGGTCTATCCATCTATCTCAAGATGATAAGATATACTAAAGTTGAGCCTAGTACCCATAGCTGCCTGAAGTTCTCTCCAAAAGGATGAAGTAAAGAGAGAATCTCTATCTGAGATGATCTTACGAGGTACTCCATGAATTCTGACTGTATCTCGCAAGAACACTTGTGCCACTATTGGTGTGGTAAAGGTAGTACACACAGGTGAAAAGTGAGCCACCTTAGTCAACTTGTCAACTGTCACCATGATGGCATCATGATGACAAGAAGACATAGGAAGACCTACTATAAAATCCATAGATATGGTGTCCCATTTCCACAATGGTATCTCATGAGGCTGAAGGATACCACCTGGATGATGTGCTCCACCTTCACCCTCTGGCACTCTAGGCATCTAGCTACCATCTCTAAAATTTTCAATCTCATGCCTGGACAATGATATAGTTGCCTCAAGTCAGAATGCATCTTCTTAACTCCAGGATGCACTGCATAAGGGGACCTATGAGCCTCAAGAATCAAAAAATCATGCAATCCTTTGCAAGAAGATATATAGATACGCCCTCTATGATGCAATATTCCATTGAACTCCAAGGCATACTCTCAAAACTTCCCCTCAAGGGGTCTCTAAGATCAAATCATCTCATAAACCTCTACGTACAACACATCCTCCTGTAAGTAATGAAGCATGCGATCTCTCAAATCTGTGCTAGTAGACATAGAAGAAAGCTCATGTCATCTCCTACTCAAGGCATCTACAACCATGTTCTCTTTCCCTTTGATGTAATGGTCATCAAAATCATATTCACATAAGAACTCCATCCATCTCCTCTTCCTAGCATTAAGGTTTGGCTGAGTGAAGATGTACTGAAGACTCTAATGGTCTGAATAAAGTTCGAACTGATGTCCTAAGAGAAAATTCCACCATCTAACTAAAGCATGCACCACTACTATGAGATTGAGGTCATGGGTAGGGTAGTTGAGCTCATGAGTCTTTAGTTTCCTAGACTCGTAGGCTATAGCTCGCCCATCTTGCATAAGGACTGCTCCTAAACCATCCAAAGAATTGTATGTGCAAACCATAAAGTATGTTGAAGGCTCTGGTACAATTAGAATGGGTGCACTGGTAAGTGCTCTCTTGAGCTCTCAAAAAGCCCTATCACACTTCTCAGTCCACTCAAACTTCTTTCCCTTTCGCTGAAGATAAGTAATGGGGTGTGCTACCCGAGAGAAACCATTAACAAACCGTCTGTATTAACCGGCTAAACCCATGGAACTCCTAACCTAGATCACAGTGGTAGGTGCTGGCCAATCCATAATGACATCAATCTTTGATGGGTCTACTGAGATCCCCTCTCCTAAAATAACATGGCAAAGATACTTGACCTTCGCTCTGAAGAAAGCACACTTCGACAAGCTACCATACAACTGATTATCTCCAAGACACTGCAAAACTTGCCTCAAGTGTTCCTCATTCTCTTTCTCATCCTTGGAAAATATCAAGATGTCATCGAGAAATACAACTACAAATTTGTCAAGGAAGGTACGGAGTACTCCATTCATAAGGCTCATGAACATAGCTGGAGAATTCATAAGACCGAATGGAACCATAGTGAATTCATAGTGGCCATATCTAGTGCAGAATGTGGTCTTGTGAATATCACTATCCATGATCCTCAACTGATGGTAACCTAATTTGAGGTCTATCTTTGAGAAGACTTGGGCACCCTGCAACTAATCAAACAAGTCATCGATCCTAGGAAGTGGATACCAATTCTTGATGGTAACTTTGTTCAACTATCGGTAATCCATGCACAACTTATGCAATCCATCTTTCTTCTTTACCAAAATAACTGGTGCACCCCAAGGAGAAACACTAGGAAAAATGTGTCCTTTCTATAACAGTTCCTCAAGCTATATCTTGAGCTCATTAAGACCATTAGTGGTCATCCTATAAGGTGCTCTGGAAACTGGCTCAGCTCCTAGTACAAGATCAATGTGAAAGTCTACTCCCCTACGAGGAGGCATACCAGGTAACTCTGACAAAAACAAATCTGCAAACTCTTGAAGAATGGGAAATTCATCAAGAGAAGTTTCCTTCTTTGTTTCTTCTTCCCTATCACTGATGGTGATGGCATATAACTGACATCCCTTCTGCATGCATCGCTTAAGCTACATGGAGGAAATCACATGGAGGGATATAGGCCTATGAATCCTAGTAATAACTGTATCCATATCATCATCATCCAAACATTCGATCCTCTTCTTCTGACAATATTGGTTGGCTCTGTGGGTACTAAGCCAATCCATGCCAAGAACTAGGCCGTAAGATTCAAGGGGAGTGACTCTAAGATCATCTATGGTGGTC
Source organism: Thuja plicata (assembly GCA_018584345.1). Taxonomy (NCBI): domain Eukaryota; kingdom Viridiplantae; phylum Streptophyta; class Pinopsida; order Cupressales; family Cupressaceae; genus Thuja; species Thuja plicata. The sequence goes on along the minus strand of MU223366.1, from coordinate 1,969,671 downwards.
ATGCCACCAATCTGGATTGGATGATCCTTAACCATTGAGGTCACGGAGACTCTAGCTCCTAAAGCTAACTCTACTTCCCATATAACCTCTTGTCTAGTTACCACTAGCCCGCAACGCTCCACAATTGATGGAGAAACAAAGGAGTCAGTGGCTCCTGTATGAAAAATAATAGTAACATCACTGTACCTCTGATCTTACCTGAGGCCGCAATAATGATATCCTGGTGCTCTAATTGGCAGTTTTCCACCACTACAAAAACCATGTGGGACTTTCCCCTGTCCCCAACTATCTGTTCTGAAACCGCTGCACGCTGACTACCACCCTGTGGGCACTCTCTAGCTAAGTGCCCTATGGCATCACAAGTGTAACATGGCCCTTGTGACTGAACCTGAACACCAGGAGGCCTAGAATACTGAGATCCTATGGTCCTAGATGAACTGCTATAGCCACCCCTAGAGGACTACTAAGTCTGTGTTGGAGGGGTGTATGGTGCCTGAGGTCTCTGGTCCTTCTTAGGACCCTATGACTGCCACTATTTGGGCTTAGAGCCCTGTTGAACCAGTGGAGGCCTCTATCACTGGTTCTGCTGAGACTGCTGTGGTTGCTATTGCAGCTACTACTATTGTGGGGCCCTAAATGTCCATGTAGAGTTCCTTTGATTCCCCTTCCACTGGGTTTTCTGATATCCAGAGGCTTGGGATGAGGTGTTGTGGTTTTGTGACCTATCCCTATAATCTTGTGGGCCTCTGACTATTTATTGAGCTATTAAGGCCCTGTCCACCATGAACCTTAAGTTCCCTGAAGGTACCATGCGTACCCTATCTAAAATTGCAGGATTTAATCCCTTGATGAACCTGTTCACCTGCAGCATCTCATCTCCCATGTATTCAACATAGGGTAGGAGGTCGATAAACTTGCCCTCATACTGGGCTACTGTAAGACCACATTGCTAGAGGTCATGGAACTCATCAATATGGTGTTGTCTAAACTTAATTAAAATATACCGCTCTCTGAAGAGCTCGAGGAAAGGTCCCTAAGTGAGGGTATTAATGTCTATGAGTCACGTGGTCTCCTCACACCTCCACCAAGTGGATGCCCCATCTCTAAGAAAAATAATTATGAACTGTGCCTTAAGGTTGCTATCATAATTTCGTAACCCAAAGCACCTCTCCAAGCTTAAAAGCCAAGCCTCAGCTCCTGCCCCATCTACTTCTCCAGTGAAGGGAGGCAATTTGAGCCTCATCAACTCTGTGATCTGATTTTTGATATCTAGGGGTGCTCTATCGAGTCTCTGAGCACCTCCCATAGGAATACCCCCTGGCATTGCAATGGACTCCTCTTCCTGTTCTGCCTGACTTCCTCCTGCTCTAGGAGGTGGGCTCCTACTTCTCTCTCTCTCCTGGTTAACTATTGGCATGCGGTCTAAGATAAGCCTGACCAAATTTTGAAAAGCTAGCAATAGAGCTGCATTAGGATCAGGAGGTGGTTCAGGAGGTGGACTTTGATCCCTCCTACGATCATCTACCTCGGGTCATACCTCTAAGCATGCCGCAGGGACACGTCTCCATCCACACCCTTGCTGACGGGCCTCACAAGTGACAGGTGGCATCCTACACATGCAAGATAAATTTAGTGACAATGTAGTGGCTTAGGTTCCCAATATTTCTAAACATGGCTCTGATACCAAAATGCCATGCCCAAAAGTTGGGCAAAAATACACAAACAAAAATTTTAAAACACACTGAAAAGGAGTAATGCTACTGCAAGATATCAAAAGTGCATGCAAAATGGTGTAGAGGAGAAACAGTAACAGAATGGGTCAAACTGGGTAGGATATCTCTAAGAGCTATCCTACAAGGAATCCTAAACTAGATACCTCAATCGGCAAGAAAATCGAGATAGTTGACTAAAAGTTAACTAGAGTTAACCAAAAGTCAACTATACTCTAAAATACATGAAAAGGGAGTTACCAAGGCCTGCCAAGTCCTATGGAGGGTTTAGGCACACAAAATGAGGTAATTGACCAAAAAGTCAACCCTTGTTGACCAAAAAGTCAACCATCTCCGAAAAGCACAAAACTAGAAACATAAGGTCTAGAGACTGCAGAGGGCATCGGTTCTAAAAATCAAGGTGAACGGTCAAGGTTTGACCATGGTTGACCAAAAGTCAACTATGTACGACATTGGTCAAAGGTAGAGATAATACCCCTAACAGAGGTACATCATGGTATTAAGGGATTGTTATGATCCCTTTAACGATATTAAAATTGAATGGCTCATTAAATTAAAATGATTATTTTATTTTGATAAAGTACATTCTAAAACTTACAATATTTTAATAATTAACATCATTTCTAATTTAAAGTTAAATAGCCTAACAAAGACACTAACACATCTAAAAATTAGACAATTATTAATTTAACCTCTTTTTTTTAAAAATAAATTGGCAACTAACCATATAATCTATAAAATAGAATATATTAATAAATCTAATTTCAAAACGTTATTCAAATCACTATTAAAAGAAATCTCTCTTTTTTTTTTGAAAATGAAATTAAATTAAATCTAACTTTATATATATATAAAGAAAACAAATCTAATTTTATATGGTAATCAAATCTAGACTAAATCTGATAAGAAAAGATTCTAACTATTACCTAATTTAACATATACATAATTTCTAACCTTAATGCAAATATTAAACTTTCTAAAAGTAAAATCTAAAGACACTAAGCCAAATTCTAACATCTCTATCTTAAATCCTTAAATAATATAAAATCCAATTTCAAGTTTTTATATAATCAAAATAAAAAAACCTGTTATAAAAGAAACAAATATAATAATCTAAGAAATATATTAAAGCATAAAAGAAAAGGGCACATTCTAACCTTACCATACCCGTGCCCTAGAAATCCTTATGATTTCTGGGCCAGATCAAATGGGAGGTCACGAATAGCTCAGGTGGGCGCGCACAGAGGCAGCGCCACCAAGCGGAGGTGGGGGCGGTCGGGCGGCCTGCGCCACCCCATTGTGCCTCCACAGTGGGTGGGTGCAGCCATGGCCGACTCCCTCCCCACTGCGAGAGTGCAACAGGTGGTTAAGACCCCGCACGGCTTAGGGCAGGGTAGGGCTAGGCCCTGCCTCCCAAGTCCCTCTTTTTTTAATTTTTTTTTGCTAAACTTCATTAGAACAAGCTCGTTTTTGAATAGTTTTATTATTATTATTTTATTTAGGGATAGCATAAGCTAAATGAATTAACAACAACAAAAAAAAAAAGATAAATATTTGTTTAATTTACTGGTGAAGTTTATTTGTCTGAGATAAAACAGTGGGTACCTAGGATTGAAATTTTTTTTTTTTTATTTCATTCATAAGCATCCATAATTTAGCCCCTAAATTTGCATGGAAGGAATTTAATTTCGGAGCATAATAAATTTTTTTAAAAATTTCCAGCATAACCTTAAAACTAAATACATAAATATATCCCCCTCCCAATAACACTAAGAGCCACAATTAAATTTTTAACTTGCATTTAAATTTAATATGAATCATGACCATTGCTCAATAATGCATAAATATTGAAGGGAGAAATAATAGCCACTATTAGGATCTTTTGTGTTTAGAAAACAATAACGCCATCAACTAAAAAATTGTTCTTGATCATCTAATTGTTGAATTTTCTATTTAAAGCTATAACAAACCAAAGATTCTTCTAAGGATAGATAAACATACGATCTATGAAATTTCCAATTTCTTTTTTGCTCACAAAAACAAATGGTATAATTACAACTTTCGTAGGTTCTCTATCCCACGTATGAAATCAAGACCTCTACACAATAAGAGATTAAAAATACAATGTTACATAAGGATTTGTACAACCTTTACAATAATAAAAAAAAAACCTTCAACAAGATAGGTTACGAATTGATGAATTTCCAGTCATACCCATTTTTCACATAAGGGTATCATGCATCTTCAATAACCGTCAGATACCTGAAATAAGATGAGGTTGACCATTGAGGCTAACCTCCCAACCTAGGCCTTTATAAGGCCACCCCCGAGCTTGGGGATCCAAACTGGAATGGGTTACAACTAGGCATACACAACAAGTAGATAAGCAAACATACAACTCATACTCAATAAAACTCCCCAACACAAAGATGAACAAATGGATAGATCTCCAAGAGACCTTCCAGAAAATAGGGATGGTGGTAGATCTCACTGTAAGAGAAAACCAAGAATAAAAATGAACACACAAGCCTCACATGAACTTGAAAATGATGATCTTCACAAGATTCAGTCCTGAAATAACCTCCTTATGCCTCCTAGGTGCCCTCAGGCCCTTCTTGGCATCATGGGTATCATGTTACCCCATGTTTTTCCCTGCACACATGGGAGACTCTACACTAAAAGGAATCATTTTCATCTACCCCTTCAAGGTTACTCTGCCCTCCCAAGGGTGAGTGTGCCTTGAAGACCCATTCAAAATCCAATCATAAAATAAGGACATTATGAATCCACACATAAAATTTCAAATTTGAAAATAAACCTTCAAAACACATAGGACTCCATTAATGGAGTTTTTGAGCTCAAGGACACACATAAACACAAATAATTTTACTTTAAAGAAATCCAACCTTAATTCCAAGCTAGAATGAGGAATGGATTGGTGTCGAGCTATCCTTCCTAAGCTCCTTCCAAAAAGGCTCCTTCAAACTGAATTATGTATTTAAGGGTAGAGAGTGGGTGAACACTCAACTCATCCTAAATCCTTCCCTAAATAGGAAAACCTCCAACAAGAACAAGGCTTCACCCAAAGGTAAGGTGACCCCAACCAACCCTTAACCAACCACTTGCCTAACTCTCCAAGGGTGAAGTCAAAAGAAACTTGGGTAGAAGAGAGAGTGAGGTAAACCAAGGTTACACTCTTCAAAATTTGCTCAAGACTGAAAATGACACTTAAAGGGAGAAATAAATGACTTTAGAGGCTCATTAATGATATAAAATGACCCCTAACCCATAGGGTACCAAGTTGGGTAACTAAAATTGACCCTGGTTACCCCCTGAGAGCCCAAAAGACCCTCTAAATCTAACCCTAAAGTAAACCTACGGATTTCTAAGTCAAGAAGACTTTCTAGAAACTTCCAACCCTAGGGTAATATTGGGTACTACTCCTAGGTAACCTTAGTTGACCCTATAACCAACCCTAGTTCCCTTTACTAGACATGTCATCATTAAATTACAACAATTGCCAAATTTGGCACATTAAATTAAAACAAATGACATGACTCAATCACCTGAGCATTTACTAATTTAACTACACACTTGAAAACCACGTTTATGAAATAACCACATAAACAATAAGTTCCATGTCTTTTTATATAGATAGGATCTTGGAAAGCATAGACATTTAGATACGTTCCAGTACTGTGTCCATGGTTTAGATCCATGGTCAACTTTTCCTACACACTCAATGCACACTTCAGTAGATCCAAAACAATATCATACGAAACATTCATGAAATCAATAATATACATGCATATAACTCATAACTTCATTAGAACTAAAATAACTTATCATTGTTTTCCTAAACCAAATTCATCATATTACATTCATACACTTAAATCTTGTATACAACATCATTATAACAAAAACTGAATTAAAACATAAAGCATCCCAATTGTACCCTGATTACAAGATCAGGTGTTGAATATATAACATAAGATTCCACTGATCCCAAAATACATAAAAGTCTCTAATAGCCAATGTATGTCAAAGCATAAACTACAAAAAGCATGAGTATCGAAATAGTAAAACTATGACTGTCGAAAGTAGGTCTCAAACAAAGTCAGATTTTGGGAAGACAAAATAATTCAGATTTTAGAGGGGAAAAGAAGGAATAAGTGCAGTTCAGATTTGAGAGGAGGATAGGTGTTTACCAGACATAGTTTTTAGGGTTTCTTCTCTTCTATATATTATTTTCTTTTCTCAATTTCAAGGGTTTTCGTCCTTGTCTTCTACTCTGCTGTAGGGGTTTTCGACTATGTTTTGCCTCTCTACCAGAAGTTTCAGAGCGTGCTTCCAATTTGGATATTTTTTGTAATACATTTCTCTCTTCTATGCATAAAAAGTGTTCTCTTTCCTTTCTGTTTCTGGGAAGAACATTATTGCAATAAGTTTCTTATGAATTAATTTCAACATTGTTATTATATCATCAAGTTGTCTCCATTTTGCTTTTGAAATCATATAAACTAGGGCATCAAGGGTGTTTTAGTTTTTTTTGTTGATTGATCAAAATAGAGTTATTCAAAGGATAACTGTGATTTAGGATTTTTTTTAGATTTGTATGAGCTGGAATATCAAGGGTATTGCCAATCTTGTCTTTCTAGTGGATGTTGGTTATGTACTCTCTATTTCCAAGGTCTCTTTCAAGGAGAGGGTTAAATTCTTTGAGGAGAAAGTTGCATATCTGAACACACATGTGGATCAATAAGTAGAGCTTGATTGATACGATTTTTTTTATGTAAGGCATGTAAACACATCAAAAAGAGTTTTTTTCCCTTTGTTCATAATCTCTTTGCAAGTGTCTGTTTAACTCTATTGCCCATAAGATAAGGCACAAGTCTATGCAAGATTTGGAATGTTTCAGAGATTCATACATCAAAATCATAATTGATAAACCATTTCCATTTCATGTTGTTAAGAGTCAGGTTTTCTCTAGTTTTCAGACTCACTTTATGTAAGAAGAATATTGTATAATATTGGAGGAAATATTGAGGTACTTGTTACCTAAAGAGTTTGAAAAACCATTCCATAGTTATATATCTGCAAGCTTGTAGTTGTCACAATGGATTCATGTATGTGCAAATAAGGCAATACCCACATGAGTGATGTGGAGCTTGAAGAAGGAGGATATTATCCAATCCTCATCAATTAGGCTTTGTCTTGCTTGAATCAGTGATTGAGAGTTATGGAGTTGATCATGTTTTTAATCTATATTTTGATTCAGAAAGAAAAAGACCTAACAAACTGGCGACTCTTCTGGGGAATAATAAGATAGAAAGTTTAATACTTTGCAGATACATCCCAGAATCTAGTTGAAAAAGAGAGTCACAAATACCAGTCTCACTTTTTCCCATCTGAGTCGCACTAACAAACTAGCGACTCTACTGGGGATTTTTTTTTTTAAAGATTGAATTAAGTTAGAGTTGAGTTAGCTCTACTGGGGAAGTAAAAGGACAACAAGTTTAAGATGCAAAATCCCTTGAGTCTAGTTGTAGAGTCATTGTTTTAAAAGAAATATTCCTTAAACTTCTGTAAAAGAGTCAAGCATGTTTTTTCTGTCATTGCAAAGTGTCTAAAATTCTAATTTATTGAAGAAATACCTATACAATCTCACATGTGGTGAGTGGTGACTCTGAGTTCTCTGATTTGCACCAGTGTACATATTTGAAGAAAGACTAAAAAAAAAAGAGGTGGACTTACAGTGAAGAGACAAATGATTTTTGGGCTCTTATGACTAAGATTATGATCAAGAGAGGAATCATTAAGAAACTCTATTTTGGAGATGTATGTAAGTTTCTTATGTGACGAAGGTCAGAGTTGGGAAAGAGATCTCAACCAATAACAAATTTTCCTCTGCAAACAGGTGGCGACTCTACAAAATTTTGAAGATGATTTGGAGGTGACTTCAAATCAAATAGTTTGCAAAAACTTCATCATACTCTAGGTATTTTTATTTTCATTGGATAAGTCTTTTATTCCATGAAAATCAGTTATACATGTTTTTCTATTAAGTGGTTAGCACTAAGTTAAGAGGGAAGAGGGAGGTAGTTTGTAGTTATCCTACCTGTTAAGATTTTACACCTATATTGGGTTAGGTTGTGTAATGCTATAAATTTTGAAGGTATCCCTGGATACCCAAATCCTATTCCATCAGTAGTCAGGGATTGTTTTCCTAAATTCACTGGTCAAGGTGAGCAATCAGCTAAGGAACATATAAAAAGATTTTCTGATTTGATAGATGATCATGACATCATACATGAGGGTGTACTAATGAACCTCTTTGTGATATCTCTAGTAGAATATGCTAGAGATTAGTTTAAACAATTACCGTGTGGTTTAATAGGGTCTATGGATGCACTTGAAGAGTGCTTTGTTGAGCAATATGGTGAAAGGGAGGATAGTGATTACCATGACATGTCCAAATTTGAAGACCCTGTAAGGATTGGATAATACTGAGAGGGGGGGGTGAATAAGTATTATAACACAATTAAATTCTTCAACCATTTATATATTAACCATAAACTTGCAGTAAAGAAAAGAACATAAGCAAATGACACAATACTCATAACACCATATTTTGTTTTTGAGGAAACCCTAGCCAAGGGAAAACCCCGGTGGGGATGGTACCCACAAGCATGTACTAAAGTATAATGTCCCTATTAGGAGACCTAGCCCTGTTAGGAGCTGAATATTGCATAGCACATTTCCTTGTTAAAGGACTTACAACCATGTTAAAGTTTCACAACACCCTGTTAGGGGCCAACTGAGCTTACAACTCTTACAATATAATTAAGGTAACAAATTGTTCTCAGTCATGAACAAAAACAAGCAACACTGGTGCTTGGATAGTTCCTTTATTGGTCTTCAATGATATCTTTCATTATCTACTTTGCTATTTTCTCAAAAACTCATCCAACTATCCAACTTATCCATATATCAATCTTTACCAAACAGATTTTACATATATATCTCACAACTTTATAAAGTCAGCTCTCAATATGAATAATACAAAGATTACAAAGTTCGCCTTCAATACAAAATAAACTTAATATAGTAAATACAAAATGCACAGTCAGTGCTCTTGCATAGTCAATGTGGAGGTTATCAACAACCAAGATACAACTTCAATTGTCTGGAGTCCAAGTCATACTCCCTCAATCTTTGCTACTGTCAAACTACTATGTTTCATTATTCTGCTATAGCCTGTCTATCTTAAATTATTTCTAACTCACCATAGACTCAACCAAAACCAAATTGATCTTAGGTGGACGTCATACACACCCCATAATATCTTCCTCTAAACTCTCTTTCCGTAAATCATCGATCTCAAACTTTGACATCCAAAACACTTCTGTATCTTTGCTTCTACACTTAGTCAATTTCTGAATCAACAAAACTTATCTTTGCTAGAATTGATCAGAAACCCATATGTGTTGACATAAATGACAACCAAAAATTAAATCACATTTACACAAAATTGATTACTTGCAAACAATCTCTCCCTTTGGCATTGATGGCAACACTTAACAAAAAAAATGAATAAGTGTTCCAACAAATCTATCTCCTCTATAATCTTCCTTTCTTTTT
>MU223366.1:1925780-1960198 GCA_018584345.1 Thuja plicata | reverse complement strand
TATATATATATATATATATATATATTCTTCTCTTCTCCCCCTTTGACAACAATGACAAAGGTGCATATAAAACTATAGGTGTTAATGCTTGCTCACCAGTTTCAGAATATCTTGAAAAGAATCTTCCAAGATCTTCACTTCTACAGTCCATGTTTTGGACAAAATTTGTCTAATCAGCGAAAATGATGTGGTATCAGCTTCTTTCAATTATGTGGGCATAGATTTATCCAGTGAATCTGTCACTTTCTCCAAGTCTGAGAGATGAACCTCAAGTATTGATAACTTAGGAGTGATAAAGATCTTCAGCAAATTAAATCTTGTTAATACTCTCCCTTTCTCATTATATAATACACTGAGTTTAGCCAAAATCCTTGTGACTTATTTGTCTAACTTTGTTGTGGATTGTGAAGATGTTTCACAACCATCCATCATACTGGTCATAGTTTCCCTCTCTTTGGCAATAATGTCTTCTACATTTTGAACATGCCTTATTGGATTAATGTAGTAGCTAAACAATTTTCTCCCATGTCCAATGCAGATCCTTGCATTTGTCAACCAAGTTTTCACAATGCCTAAGTCCCATGTGATAGATTTGCAAACTGTTGTTAACTTCTTCTCTAAGTATGTATTTTCTGCTTTCTCCTCTACAATCTTTAATAAGTTCTCATAGTGCCCATCAAATTCATCAAGAGTAATCCTCAGATTTTCAATGTCATCTTTGTTCTGGAAAACAATACGTACAAGAAGAAATTTTTTTACAGTATCAATTTCTCTTGTGATTACTTTTTCCTTCTTGTCTCCTTTCTATTCCGATCTCTCCTTGGCTTTGTTCAAGGTAGTAAATGCCAATTTTACTAATTCAACTTCATCCACCCTGTCAAAATTTACATCGCTGCTTGCCAACAATGAAATGGATGATATTTTTACCTCTTTCTTTTTATCCTCTTTCTGATATGACTTCTGTTCTTCTTCCTTCTTCTGCTCTTCTTCCTTCTTATGTTCTTCTTCCTTCTTCTATTCAGCCTCATCCACTAAAGAAGTGTCCATATTCCCTGAAAAAGGGTTCTTTTCATCTTGAGAGGTGTCAAGAGTTACTGCTACACCAGAAATAGAAATCTGGTGGTGGATCTACTTCACTCTTCTCAGCAGTTGCCTCTGTTGCTTTTGATCTTTCACCCATTCCCAATTGTGTGGGAAAAGTGGTCTTATGAGGTGAGGGCTTGTTAGAAGTAGTACTCATCAATATCTTCTCTAGTTCCTTCTATGTTCCCTCAGTTATTTCATCTTACTTCCTCACCATGATTTTCAATAATCTCACCTTGGTCCTTAATAGAGGTTTTAGTTCCTTGTAAATTCTATCCCTTTCTTGTACTGATATCACAGGAAGAATGTTATCAATTTATTGGTTTTTGATTGTATCATCTTCAATCCATGCTAAATTTTTTCTTATCTCCAATCTCCCATATAAGTAAATGGGTATACATCCTTCAATTTCTAAAAGTGTCTTTTTGAAAATAAGTGTTTAATCACATATTGTATCTTTGTACTTTTCAACAATGTCTTCATGTATTTTGTATCTAGTTTTCATCTGTCTCTGTAGTATCTTGATCATACCAAATAGTTCACCATTGACCCAAGTAGCATTCTATCTCTTGTAGCTCTGTGAAATCAATATGCCAATAGGTACTCCAGATTTCCAACCACTAGGATCTAAGCTAGGAAATTGTGCTCAATATGAATTAACATATGCATCAGAAATGAACCAAATCTGAAGGTCTTAATTTTGTCCTTCTTCTCTAACTTCACATTTTGAAGGAATTATTGTGCCAGAACTTCACACAGGTTATACTTTACATTTTCCTTCACCATTCTCCATGCCATCATGATTACCCTAGAAGATACTGAGTTAGGTCTACTACTGTAGTAGAATTTATACCCAAGTATCATCGCAATAAGTCTTACATCTTGTTGAAAGATGTCATTTACAGTCATTGTCTATCTGTCCCATTTAGAATGAGTTAGGGTTTCAACTTCTTTCTTTACATGTTTCTCCATAATAGGGATGACTCTAGTGTTGTCCAATCTTGTGATTTAATGGATTAGGTCACTACAAATCTTCACAGGTTGATTACCAATCTAGATAAACTAGTCATGAACCCCACTTAATAGTATCTTGAACCATTCATCTTCATCAAATTTGCATAAATCCAAAATTTTCATTATTCTCAGCTAATTAATATGTTTGTATTCTTCTCTCATGACTCCATTATTAGTCATATACTCCATCTTAGTTGATATATCATCAATTCCCAGTATATCATATTTGCAATGTATGTAAGACCTAATATCTTCTATGTGTAACATGCCATACGGGGTTTGGGAAAATTCTCCCTCTGGATCCTCTTCACATGATTTGAATGGATGTTTCTTAAACTTATACCTAGGTCAATCTATAACATCAAAAATAATAGGTGCACCCATGGCTAGATGATGTAAATACCTTTCTTCCACTAAATTCTGAGTTTATCCTTCAATCGATCACGCACAGCCAATGTAGAATAGTATGAACTTCTCTTCTCTCTAATCTCCTTAGCTCGCTCTTTGTCAAATCATAAAGAGATAGGTCATCAAATGGTACTTTATACAAGTTTAAGTCATGAATTTCACTTTTACTTAAAACTGTCTAGTAGACTGTTAGATCTCATGAATAAAATATATGTGTTGGCTGATGTTGCACTCTTAGATGTATATTTCATGATGTCATCCAAGCTTATACCTAAGCTAGCTCAAGCTCAATCCATGAATTTTAGGGTAGGATATATTTTTATGTCTGTATCCAATGCTCCCCCTAAGGCCCTAATCGTCCAATTAGGTCAATTTTATTTTTCCACCATCAATCGAAGATCCAGTAGCCTCTACTAACTCTCCCTAAACTGATGTCTCACTAGTTTCTTCAATATTCCATATCTTACCACTGTTTCTATCTTCTTCCTTCTTAAAACAACTTTCAAAATTACTCTTCAAATCTGCAACACTCTTACCAATATCATTTCCATTCTTCTTTGAATTCATAGGAGGTGGTACTCTTCTGTTGTCTGATCCATTATACCAGCAAAATTTTGCTATATGTCCTAGATTATTGCATTTGTAACATATAGGAGGTCTTCTTTCCTGATTAAATTGCAACTTATAGTACTTCACAATGTGTCCAATGTTATTACATTTGTAGCATGTAGGTTTCACTGTAGATTCTCTTCCATTGTCATGTCTATATCCTGATTGATTAGGTTTTCTGCATTATGCTTTCTTGTGACCATATCCATTATAGTTAAAACAATAACCTAAAAAAGTTCTAAAAGGGATATTACCTATGCAATCTCTCTTCATGTGTCCAAATATGATACATCCAAATCATCTACCTCTGAAGGGTCTAATATGCTCTTTATGTTCTTCAATAGAAGGTTTCTCAGCATCAATCTTCTCATTTGATTTCTCTTCCTGATTCTTTGAAAATTCAGCTTCATTGAAGCCAATACCAGTCATATCACCTTTAGGTTTTTGTTTTTCTCTCTGTTCATCAATCAAATCACTGTTGGTGTGAAGTTTCTCAATGTGTTTCTTTGCTTCAACAAGTTCACCTTTTATAATCTGATTGTATTTTTCCATTTCCATATACTTGTTCTTGTAGTTATCAACCTCATTCTTCATTTGATCTAATGCACTATTTAAAGCTTCTTCAACTTTCTTCTTAGCATCCTTCTGTACTTGTATTTCTTTATCCATAGTCTCATTTTCAAGTTTCTGAGTTTCATTCTCTTCTTTTAGTTGCTTCACCTGATCTGAACTGTCTTCATCGGAATCCTCTTTTATCTAAACCACAAGATCTTGTCTTTGATTTCTAGAAATCTCAAGTTGATCTTTGAGTTTCTTTATGAATTTCTCAGCTCTTCGCATGTTGAATCTCAACTCCCCATTCTCTACTTTTTCTTTTTCAAGGTCTTCAAGTGCAGCATCAATTTTTTCTTGCAAACTGTCCAAATCCATTCTGATCTCCCTCAAGCTATTAGACTTTCTCTCCAAGGGCCAAAATCTCTGATACCAATTGTTAGGATTGGATAATACTGAGAGGGGGGGCGAGTCAGTATTATAGGACTTAATTAAATTCTTCAACCATTTATATATTAACCATAAACTTGCAGTAAAGAAAATGACATAGTACTCATAACACCATATTTTGTTTTTGAGGAAACCCTAGCCAAGGGAAAACCCTGATGGGGATGGTACCCACAAGCATGTACTAAAGTATAATGTCCCTATTAGGAGACCTAGCCCTATTAGGAGCTGAATATTACATATCACATTTCCTTGTTAAAGGAATTACAACCCTGTTAAAGGTTCACAACACCTTGTTAGGGGCCAATTGAGATTACAGCTCTTACAATATAATTCAGGTTACAAAGTGTTCTCAGTCATGAATAAAAACAAGCAACAATGGTGCTTAGATAGTTACTTTATTGTTCTTCAATGATCTCTTTCATTCTCTTCTCTACTATTCACTCAAAAAATCATCCAACTTTCCAACTTATCCATATATCAATCTTTACCAAAAAGATCTTACATATATATCTCACAACTTTACAAAGTCAGCTCTCAATATGAATATTACAAATATTACAAATTCGGCCTTCAATAAAAAATACATTTAATATAGTAAATACCAAATGCATAGCTGACGCTCTTGCATAGTCAATGTGGAGTTTATCAACAACCAAAATACAACTTTGATTTTCTGGAGTCCAAGTCATACTCCCTCAATCTTTGCTACTGTCAAACTGCTCTGTTTCGTTGTCTTGCTACAGTCTATCTATCTTCAATTCTTTCTAAATCACTATAGACTCAACCAAAACCAAATTGATCTTAGGTGGAGGTCATACATATCCCATACTTTCTTCCTCTAAGCTCACTTTCCCTAAATCATTGATCTCGATCTTCGACATCCAAAATACTTCTGTATCTCTACTTCTACACTTAGTCAATTTTTGAGTCATCAAAACTTATCTTTGTTGGAATCGATCAGAAACCTAGATGTGTTTCCATAAATGAAAACCAAAAACTAAATCACATTTACACAAAATTTATTACTTGCAAATAGACCCTTCATTAGAATTTGAACGTGTTCATGCAGAAATAGAAGTGATAAGACAAAAGATTGAAGAAAGGGTTGTTAAAACATTACAAGAAAATATGAGCAGAAATCAGGGTGAATCTCAATATGATTTCTACATGAGGTTTTCCACTAAGATTAAGGAGTCTAATATCCCTTTTTGTCCTCATGAGTTTGTTTGGGCTAGTTTGTTTGTGGAACTTTGTTTTCCTGATTTAATAAAGTTGTCAAGCTCTCAGAAGGTTGAATATATTCAGCATACTTTGAAATGGATGGAACATGTATAAAAACTTTCTTCTAAAGACATATCTGAAGTTGAATCTAGTGATTTTGAATTTGAAAATGTCAAAGATGTTGAATATGAATCTAGTTATGTTGATGAGGCTGAGTCTAGTGATATTCAATCTAGTTATTTTGATTATGACAATGAGTCCACTTATGCCAAAAGTTTTGCTGATTATAATACTGATAACGAACTTTGTGAGAAGCAAGATAATGAAGATGTTTTGTGTGGACAACAAGATGATAACTATGATGCGGATGTGAGTGTCTATAGTGATTTCTTTGCACAAAATGATATGCTCCGAGAGATCTCACTCCATGTTTTCGATGATGACAAAATTTGCAGCATCAAGCAAGAAGTTAATGAGGATAAACAAGAATGCCAATCCTTGCTAAGCAGTAAGAAAATCTTAGATTTTTTAACTACTAATTTTCAAAGGTATGTATCAGAAAATGACTCTAAAAATTCATACCCCATGGATACAAGTTTTGATATTGATGAAATTGCTGACGGTGTGAAAAATGACAATCAAAATTTTGATTGTGAGTGTGTATCAGAGATGAGTGTAAATGATGATAGTTGTTCACTTCATAGTGGGCAAATTTCTGACAAATTTCTGAATTATTATCTTATGAATATCTTAGATTTTTAGGGAAAGAAAGATTTGAATCTCAACACTTCACACACATTGAGTTTGATAAAGAATATGTATCATATAGTCAGAGTCTTGATATTTACATTTCTGATTTTCCTTGTACTCCCATGTTAGTAAGCCACAAAAAAAAAAATATGATATGTCAGATAATGAAAGTATCAGAGTTGTTTCAGATTCAAGGGGTAAACAAACTCTAGATATAATGTTGAGCACTAATTGGGATAATTGTCTAGATTTTAAATCTTTTTTAGATTCTAAATTTTCCAATAAACCATTAAAGGATGGTCTTTCAGTTGCTCAAGATTCACATGTTTATGATGAGTGTGTTAATGTTTTTCCTCCCACCCACCAGCAAGTTTTGGATTTGTATAATGTTGATATTTTACAGGAAGGTATTGAACAGGATTTTGATATGATTATACAAGCCACTGTCAAGATGCAGGATGGTAATCCTTTTGAGAAAAAGAGTATGGATTTTGATATGGGATTTCCATTATTTAATAGTGAGGATATTGAATTATGTTCTTTTGATATCCCTGATTTATGTCCTCTTGCAAAAATTCAAAATCATTTCCATAAGATTATTAATGATTATTTCAGAAATAAAATTACCAATTACCAAAGAAATAAAATTATTTCATAAAATCGATGTTTCAATAACCCTTACTCTTTTTAATGATATTTTAAAAAAATATTAAAAAATACCCTTTTGTAGAGCTCAAAGTCAAGATTAAATTGTCATATAAAGTATATAATATTTTTATTAGATCTAATATATTATAATTTCAAAATACATTAAAAAATAGTAAATCATATCGAAAAAATTTAAAATTTATATTTAACACTAGAGGAGAGAGTCCTCTTCAATAATATGTAATTTTTTTCTGAATGGTGTAGATTTGATAGGGGAAATTTGGAGGGAGGTGAAAACTATCGATTTCAGATAAGTTCAACTTTGAGTAGTTATAACGGAGAAAATATACATTGAAAACCAATATTTCTTCTTTTCTACGCTAGCTATACATTTTATCTATAACATATTTTGAAATCAGGGGAAAAATAGATTATTTGCATATACTTGTTTGGGGGGAACTAGACCCCAGATTTTATGCAGTTTTCAGCAATGGAAAAATGGACTTCAAAAATTTAAAAACTATGTACATTGTTGTTCAAATTTTTTTGAAAAAATTATCGACATAAACTTAATCCATTTTTACACATTTCTTTAGTTTACCTCATCCTCAAATTCTAAATACAAATGCCACCTTTTATGTCGTTAAAGTTGAACAATTTGCATGTTGTGGTCCTTTTCCTTTATAAAAGTGTTACACAGGTTTGTACTTTTACCCATCCTTGATGTTTATGATGAGCTTAACTTTGATGATTTTGACAATGATCATATTGATGTTCCTCATCTTATGAAGAATGAGCCAGATCATGTCTCAAGTGATGAATGTTTTTAGTATTTGCATAAGGTTCAGTATGTTGATTTTTCCTTTGGTGTGCAAATTACTGATGTGGATGGATTTAATAATGCTAACCCAAGAAATATGGCATATTTTGAGTGCTTTTATTTTTCAGCCAAATGGTGATTATCAAAGATGTGGCAACAGACTAGGCATCGATGATTATTGCATTGAATCTCAATTTTTGCTAACTAATGAATGCATCATGCATATGCAACATTCTTTTAAAAATTGGTATCATTTCCATTTTTATCTCAAGTGGATTATGGTGATATTTTTTGTCTTGAGCTAATGGAGAATGGAAATAAGATTGATCAGATGCATGGAAGTGATAAGTTCAGATTACCTCTGATTTATGAAGATGAAAACCAGGTGTATGATAGAGGTAAGAGTTGATTCCAATTTTGGGGGCTGGGCCTTTTTGTAAATAGTGTGCATATTGTATAGTCGCTTTCCCTTTTATTTGTGTGTTGTGTTTTCTTTCAATAAGAGCTTCCCAATTTTTGAGAAGAGAGAAGGGAAAGGTGAAAAGAGAGGTGAAAGGTGAAAATAGAAAATAGAAAGAGGAAAGTTTGATTTTAAATTTTGGGGTGGTTTTCTTCTACCATGAGATTCTAAAAGTTCTTTGCATGCCCACATGGGGCACGCGTCCACAGTCAGAGCCACTGTTGGTACTCAAAAATACAATAGGGGTTTTTGAGTACCTTGTTAAATTTTTGCATTTTGACCCCTTATGAGTACTTTTTGAGCCTTTTTCCCTTATGCAATTCTAAATTTTAACATGCATGTCAGGTGTTCATCACTCTTTTTTTCGCATATGAAGATATCCCAGGTCGTCAGTTTCAAGTTTTGAATCAGTTAGTGATGTCTTATTTTGAGCACTTGTCCATTCTAAATTTGCTGATTCAAGTGTCATTTTGTTGTAACTAGCCCAGTTTGCATCTAAATATTTTGTGTCCTTTTTTGTTTCATAGGTCGCCACTTTGGGAATGTTTTACATGTATATTAGAGATCCTATATTTCAAATCCTAAGTCATTTTGAATCCATTTGCTAAGTTTCTAGATTCCCCAAAGTTGGTCTTGCATAACTGTTTAAGTTTCTTTGTTTTTCCCAGAATGTTGAATAGCCTGCTTTAAGCTTCTACAAGTTGTATCCGATTGAATGCCCTACATAATTGAGTTTTCCCCTATGTTGAAAACATGAGATTGTACCTATTTGAAAAATTTTAGCCCTTGGCCAATCCACTTGACCACTTTGCTCGCTTGATTCCAAATCCAAATTCTACATATTTACTGAGTTTTGAATGTAGAAAAGTGTAAGGTGTTGACTCTGTAGATTCATGCTAATTGATTAGTTCACTTTCAGTGCAAGTTATTCAAAGATTCATGTTCCATGTGTGAAGTTCAATCAAGTTCCAGAAGTTTAGATTCTAAAGGATCTTCTTGATGACTTTATGAATTCAGTATCGAAGACAGTTTGTGCAGTTTGCAGATGCTGAACAGAATGAAGTTTGCAGAATGGTCATTTTCAGAGAGTGATAAATTCTTGTTTGAAAGTTGTTTTCAAGAACCGATTGTGGCACCATTCTCATTGCATGTAAATGTACTACCTAGGCTGGTGGTAAAGTATCAGAGTATGTTTTGGTAATCTTGCAATGACCGGTCCGAATGAAGTTTATGATGTTTCAACATTTGCACTTGCACTATTTTCTGAAATTGCTAAAGTTTGATCAATTGTAGCTTGTACCTGAAGTTGACTCTGGAAAATCCCTTTTACGTGCATATTCATCATATGTGATTGAATCACTTTTCCAAGTGAAGAATCTTCAGGAATTAATCTAGTATCTTTCCAATTTGCACTTCTGGCAAGGTTTGCATAAGTTTTACAAAATATAATGAAATTGCTTACATTGAGTAGTATTATCTTTTTGCCCTGATCTTTTCAAGAAATTCCAGTGGATGATCATTGCTCAGATGATGGATATGAATGAACTTTCCAGTTCCCATGCTTGCAAAGTGTTATTCAATCAGTTTTCAAGGCTCATTCCGGAAGCCACTTGCCATTAATGAGTTCAATTGGCAGAGTTGTAAAAAATGGTTTTAAAGTGATTGCAAGCTTAGTGTTTTATTTTTTTAAATCACACAGTTGATTAGGTTTTTTTTTTCAAAGATGAAAGTGGAAATCATCGAACCAGCATCTCAGGGACTTGTCGTCTATTTGTGGAGTCTAGTACTCAGTTTATGAGGTTTTAAAAGGCATGTTATTATGTTAAATCATTTTGTGATTTAAATAATGGTATTTATAAATGTGCACCAATGATCTTGACTCTTGGAGAAAGAGAAACCACAACATAGAAAATGCAATCAGCAGACATAAAGCCAGATTCATAAACATTTGTCAGCATTCTCCCAGCTTATGCAAAATTTGGAGTTTTAAAAAAAGAGTATATTGGGGATTTGGAGATTTTAATGTTTTAAAAACAACAAACTCTCAAATTGCATAAACTATGTGCTGAATTTGCAGTGTGAAGGAGTTTTAAAACTTGTTTAAACAGTGAACACCAATGCATATGGCGCATTGGTTTCTGAAGGAAAGTTTTAAAATCATTAAAACAACAACTAAAAATTTTTCCATTTCCCCTGCGCTATACTTGGTGGAGATTTTGTTTTTAGATTTTAAAAATTTTCAAATAGCAAACCATTCATCAATGGTGCCATGCAACATTTCATGGAGAGAGTTTTTAAAAAATATTGCAAACACCAATTGCCAAGGAAGTCAGCACAAAGGAAAAGAGGAGAATTGTTTGAATTTAAAAAAAAAAAAAAACATTTGAATCAACATCATATTGTGGGCCAATGTAGAATTTGCTGGAGGATTTAAAGTTTCTTAAACAAAAACATCAAACCATATTATATGCTTGTTGCGTGAGTTTTAAAGGAGGGAATTTGAACTTTTAAACAACAACCAAAGGCAAGGATTGCGTAGCTCATTTGGGGGACATGGCCAATGTATAACCTGTGCAAATAAGGAGGAAAGGAGGAGGGCATTAAAAACAATACAATTTTAAAAGCACACAGTAAGGGGTCTACGTAGGCAGTTTGGGTGGAGGATTTTTCAAGTTTTAAAACATTGAAACAACATTACATAATGTTGTGCAGAGTTTGGTGGAGGATTCCCACGTGGCATGAGGTAAATGTTAGACATTGAAACTTTTGAACCAAATTCCTCCTCTGTAGCACATGGGTTTCAAACTCATATCAAATGCCTTTGGCAAGAAGCCTGTGCAGGGTATTTGGGGGATTTTGGAACATTCAAAATTTAAAACAAAACCATGGCAGTGAGTGCAAGGAAGGATGTAAACTTTTTATAGAGTGTAAACAACAATGAAATTCAGGTAGGCTATGTAGATTTCCAATTTTGGGGACTGTATGTTGTGTGAGTTTTTTAAAAAAACTTTTAAACATCAAAAAAATTGCCAATAGCTGCGTAATGTATAGTTGGAGGAAGCCATTGTAAATGGAAAAAGGAGCCCATGCCAAAAGGAGACCAACGTAAGGAACACTGTGCCAAGCATGAACTGCTCAAGGTAACAAGGAAAAAGGGCCACACAAGTATAGAAAAGGATCCAAAAATCTTTGAAAATACAAAACGCCAGTAGCCCAAATTTAACAGGGAGAGCTATTTTTAATGTTTAAATACAAAAGTACTTGTAATATGTAATAAGTAAAGAATCCAGGAGGCTTATGGCAGGCCCCCTTGGCTATAATTATGTGTGTGTAGGTGGGCCCCATTATTTTAACACAGAATGTAAAAATGCTTTAAAACATAGAGGGATTTAGTCCCACATTGCTCCTACTCTATAACTTTGAGATCTTTATAACCAAAGTGGAAAACACATACAAATTTGAAGTAGAGTAGGAGGCTCTCTTCACATGCGTATAGGTGATGGATGGTGATGCATTGGGAAGCATTCCTAGGTGACAAAGATGAAATTTTATAGACAGGTGGCACATAGGATGACGAGGTTGATGGGACACGTGGCAAGCAGTCGTGAGGAGATAACTGCTAGGGAAGATAACACCGAGACTCAGAGATAACCGCCAATCATGAGGTCGCTGAAGGATCATAGTTAGCCAGTAGAGATGTAGAGACCATGTGACTGTGCATTCACATAATCATGAGAGATAGTTGTAGTTAAGAGATAACCGTTGAGATTGGGCGACTAACTATAGTCGCGTAGTCACGAGGAGAAATATGTTAAGTGTTTGACATCGCGCGATTTTGCCCCAGTCATCCGATTAAGATGAAGATCAAGGGTAGTTGTGAAGTCTCCAGAGTTCACCATGGTTAGTGGAATTTCTCAGAGACTTGGAGACTACATTTAGCAAAGTTAACTATAGTCAAGGTGTGGTCAAAGTATGGTGTGGTTAAGGCTCATAGAGACTTAGAGACTAGAGGTTATCTCCAAATCTCCATAGTTGACCAATGTTAGTGAAATTTTTTAGAGATTTAGAGACTCATTGTGCAAAGTAACCGAGGTTAAGGTATGGTCAGAAGCATGGTCAATTTAAAAGTTCATAGAGACCTAGAGACTAAAGGCTAGTCTCCAAGTCTCCAAAAGAAACTGTAGTTTAGAAAACCCTCCAGAGATCTAGAGACTAATGTAGTCTCCAAGTCTCTAAGAGAACAGGAGTTGAGGAGGAGTTAAAGACCAGTTAAAGACAGCGAATTAGCATATGACACATGTCAAAATCTGGTAAACTCTAAAAAAATTCTACAAAAAATAAAGAATTTCAAGGGATAAAATGTGCACAAAATTCAAATGACATAATGGTTTAAAAGCTATAGTATATGTAGAATATTAAAGGAGAAATAATTCAGATTTGCACAAATAAGACAAGAATACAAAGTTTTTAAAATGCAGAAATATGATATGGATTAGGGCATAGTCTTTTTTTTATATAGCCTAGTGCACATATTTTATTTCAAATCTTGAAATATGCATTCCCGGAGGTTATTGAAGATAGTGGAAAATCAGATTTTTGCAAAATATGATTAGATTCAGAGGGAATTTTCAGAGAATAAAATTAGATACTCTTAGGGAATAAAGATCAGATTTTTTACTGAGAATGATTTGCACAGAAGAATGAGACAAAATACAATATTTTATTGCTAAATCTTATTAGAGAACCATTCCGGGAGGATTTTTGTAATCAAATGTTGAAATCAGATTTTCTAAGAAACTAATCATATTGGAAAGGCTTTTCAGTGGCAGAATAAAGGAGATTTGCAGAGGATAAGTTCAAACTTTGAAAAGACAAATGGATTCAATTATTTGTAAAATAAATCAGATTTTTGCAAATATGATCAGATTTTGTAACCACCGATAGAGCAAAGTTAGATTTTGGGAAGACAAAATAAGTTCATATTTTAGAGGGGAAAAGAAGGAATAAGTGCATATCAGATTTGAGAGGAGGATAGGTGTTTACCAGACATAGTTTTTAGGGTTTCTTCTCTTCTATATATTCTTTTCTTTTCTCATTTTTGTTGGTTTTTGTCCCTATCTTTTTCTCTGATGTACGGGTTTTAGACTATGTTCTGCCTCTCTACCAAAAGTTCCAAAGCAGGCTTCCAATTTTGATATTTTCAGTAATACATTTCTCTCTTCTATGCATAAAAAGTGTTCTCTTTCCTTGTTGTTTCTAGGAAGAACATTATTTTAATAAGCTTCTTATGATTGAATTTCAGCGTTGTTATTATATCATCAAGTTGTCTCCATTTTGCTTTTGAAATCATATAAACTAGGGCATCAAGGGTGTTTTAGTTTTATTTGTTGATTGATCAGCAATAGATTTATTCAAAGGATAACTGTGATTTAGGATTTTTTTTTAGATTTGTATGAGTTGGAATATAAAGGGTATTTCCAATCTTGTCTTTCTAGTGGATGTTGGTTATGTACTCTCTATTTCCAAGGTCTCTTTCAAGGAGAGGGTTAAATTCTTTGAGTAGAAAGTTGCATATTTGAACACACAGATGGATCAATAAGTAGAACCTCATTGATATAGTTTTTTTTATGCAAGGCATATAAACACGCTAGAAATAGTTGCTTTCCCTTTGTTCATAATATCTTTGCAAGTGTCTATTTGACTCTGTTTCCCATAGGATAAGGCACTGGTCTATGCAAGATTTGGAATGTTTCAGAGATCCATACATCAAAATCATAATTGAAAAACCATTTCCATTCCATGTTGTTAAGAGTCAGGTTTGCTCTGGTTTTCAGACTTACTTTATGTAAGTAGAATATTATATAATATTGGAGGAAATATTGAGGTAATTATTACCTAAAGATTCTGAAAAAACATTCCACAGTTATATATCTGCAAGCTTGTAGTTGTCACAAAGGAGTCATGTATGTGCAGATAAGGTGATACCCATCTGTGTGATGTAGAGCTCAAAGAAGGAGGATATTATCCAATCCTCATCAATTAGGCTTTTTATTTCTTGAATCAGTGATTGGGAGTTATAGAGTTGATCAAGTTTTTAATCTGTATTTTGATTCAACAAGAAAAAGATCTAACAAGATCTAATTTCTATGTTGCATTTTTCATGCCTATAAAGTTACCTATATTCAATTATTTCTTTAATTTGGTGAATTGGATCTATATTTCCTTTCATTCATTAGGCCTAATTTATACATTATTTAAATTACTATTTCCCTAGATCTATATATATTTCCATTTCTTATGCATGAGTGTTATTATATTGAGTCCTACCTATAGAATTATGATTAGGAGTAGATGTAGACTTATGGGTTCCTTTGATCTTGAGTCCTTTTTATTTCCTTGGAATCTTGATGAGACCAACATGCCTCCCAATTATATTTATCATATTGTTGAAAATAACTCTTCCGACTCTTCTCGTGATGAATATGAGACCTTAAGAGTCCCTCCTATACAAGTGAAAAAGATTTCTCATGACTTTGAAAACCATGAGTAATGGTTGGGACAAGAAAAATCTAATCTTGAGGTCATCTATGTAGTAAAAGGTTTGAGAAATACAATTCATTATGGTGAACATGGTGTTAATGTCTTGCATACTATTTCTCACCTTATTGATAAAAATGTCAAACCTATTAGAGATTTTTCTCAAGAACTTGGTTTCACCTCACCTCCCATTAGTGTTGAAAATTCCATTCTTATTACTACCTCAATAAATAGTGTATCCACCTATGCTCCACCTATCATAACCACTTTCATTCAAAAAACCAACCCTACACATGTTACCATTCCTAATCCCATTGTTCCTCCTCCTATGAGTGTTTCATGTGTTTCTTTACCTTCATATGTGCCTATATACAATAGTGTTCCATTTTCATGCTCCACCGTCCCTTCCATTTCCCATAATGGTCCAAACATCTCACATATCTCTTATACCACTCTCTCTACCGAATCTACTATCAATAGTCTTGCTTAAACTATTTATTCATTAAAAAAACAAATTTCTTCCATGACTCAATCCAAGTTCAATATTCCTACTTGTGACATTTCTAGTCCTTTGTCCCTAGACATTATCTGTGTTGTTATCCCTAAATACATGTAAATTCTGCATCTGGAGACTTACAATGATAAAGGTGATCCCTTGATCCATATCAAAACCTTTCAAACAATGTGTAGTGATTTTTATCATGATCATAGGTTCATGACTAAATTTTTTACTAGAACCTTTAGAGATAAATCCTTGCAACGGTATTGTTCTTTTCCTCCTTATACCATTGATTCCTTTCAAAAACTTGCTAATACTTTTATCCAACAATTTCAAAACAACATTAGTCCTAAGATTTCTTTGACTGATTTAATGCATTGTAAAGAAGGTGTTAAAGAAAAATTGACTGCTTTCATTGTTTGATTTAATAATTTTCATGCTTAGATTTCTTATCTTGTGCATGATATGGATGTGCAACATATTTTCATTGGTAATTTGCAAAAAAGACATTAGAGATAATATTCTTCCTTCTAAATTTTCTCCTTTTACTCAATTGTGTATAGTGATTCATAATTATTATCTTCAAGTGAGTCAATTTGAGAGCACCACTCTAATGGCTCTAATTGATAAGAGTCACATCACATCCAAGTCCTATAAAAAAATTTCAAAACCAAAGAGCTTCATCAAGATCAACAATTCTTCAAACAATGTTTATGATCAAGTGGCAACAACATCCAAAGTTGACTCCTTTGTCATCTTATTTTAGACCTTCTTTTAATTTTATAGAACTTAATGATATTTTGCATAATCCGATGGTGAATTTAATTAATGTTGAGGTGTTAACCCTACCTCCTGTTAAACTAATACCATCATCAACCTGGCTATGATCCCAAATCCTTTGATAGTAAGGACTTTTTTCAATACCATCATCAACCTGGCCATGATATCGATAAGTGTTTCCATTTGAAGTCTATTATTCAAGACCTCATTGACTCCAATGCTACATGTGTTAAGGATGTTAGTGATCAAGGAAACAAATCTGTAGCACCTTCCAACAAAAATTTGCAAATTTGTACCAATTCTTTACCTTCTCATTGAACTAACACACTTGAGTCTACATAGTCTTTACCATCTTCTTTCACTCATGTTTTTGACTATGATGATAAGTGTACCAAAGGAAACAATGTTGTCAACCTTATTGATCAAACTAAATCCCAACCTAAATCCAAACCTAAAACTAAACTTTGTATTACCTTTGATCTTAGTGAGACTATTAAAGCACATAATGGTCCTCTTTACATTATTGCAAATGTTAATGATCTCTATTATCATGGTGGCCATATTGAACCTACTTGCATGGTGAATGTGATAAATTAATAACATCTTTACATTCAACAATTGCAACATGATTTCTATAATAAATATGACGTAATGATCCAAACTTGCAATGGTTTCACTTATCCTACTCATGGTTCTATCACTTTCCCCATATAAGTTGGTGGTAAAACTTTAGATTTCACCTTTTTTGTCATCTCAACTTCTGATCAGTTTCAAGCTTGAATTGGCCTTCTCTGGTTCACCTCCATTAAATTCATGCTCTCTCCTATTCATAAGTGTTGGAAATTTCCCCATAATGGAGAAGTCATTGCTATTAATCATAGTATTTTCTATCCTTTAGTGCCTTAGGAGTCCATTGACCTTGAGTTCTATTGGTCTTCTATTCCCTACTCAACCTCACAAAGACAATCTCTTATGATCCTACTAAAACTAAAAAAATCTGAAAGAGTTATGAGATTAGCAATCCTAAAGATGTTTCATCTCCTTTCCCTAGACTTGGGATTCTTCCCACACCTCCTACACCTCTTCTTTATTCTTCTATTACACCACCTATAATATGAAAAACTTTTTTTTATCCTTTCTCTCAACCTAGTGTGGTGCCTTCCATTCTTTCTCCTAAAAAAGAAAAGGACCCGATGTTGATTAATCCTCCATCAACCCAAATTTCAAGAAAAACCAAACGTAATCATTGTTCTCATGATCACCATCATAAATGTTGCACTAGATCCAGTTTGTGTGCTTCCCAAAACATTTCCTCCCCTAAGACACCCACTAATGCTTTGATTCCCTCTGACCAACCTATGCATATCCCAAGGGAGGAAGTTAACTTGAAAAAGATAAAATTGAGCAAACATGATAATTCTATTCATATCTTGGATTCTATTATGATTAATTTGGATGAAGAAGATACTCTTGATGATGAAACTTTAATGTTCCTAATGAAAGTAATGATGATACTCATGCTAATGATTATGATGATATGTATGATCTTATTGATGCTAATCATGATCTACAAGCTATATTTTCAAAATAATTGTCTCTAAATCCTAGTGATGAACAAAGTGACCCATCTTTACAACATGGTCCTTTTTCTAGAACTAGCTATACTTCCATATATATTTTTTGATGTTTCTCCTCTTGCATATTTCCCACCTTCCCTAAACACTACAGACTGAGATGGGGAGACAAGTGATATTCTTGACTAGCTCCTCTTATATGATAGATTCTTTGTGTTTTCTTGTTTTTCATGTTGTTCTTCCCCCATGATGTTGATGAACTATAACTGATTGAATGTTTGAAGATAATAATTTGATGATCACCGAGCTGCACAAAGTAAATGCAAGACATTAAATGAATTAATGTATTGTATTTTCATTGAAGTCAACTTAATATGTCATAATTGGTCATATACATATTTTCATAGAATTCAAGAAACCAAAGAGATAAATTTTATGTTATCGATAAACATAAAAAGCAAGTGTACACCAAGTGACAGTAAACACCGATGGACAATGCACACCGACAGACAAAGAACCCCAAGCAGTCATAGTGTGTACCAAGCACCACAACACCAAGCATAACTGAAGTGGTCACCAAGAAAAATTGAAGGTGATACCCGAGGACAACCGGATTCATTGACCGAGCAAACTAAGAGTTGATGACCGAAATCAACTAGAGTTAGAAAATGACAAAACACTTAGCTGGTAGGAGCTATATTTAGAGTTAACTGATTGATTTTTTTTTTTAATGATTAGTTGAACTAAATATTTAAAGCTATTTTTATTCATAGTTGTCAAGGAGAAATCTATGAAATAAAACTAAAGAAAAGTTTTAAAGATTAAAGCCATGCATGGCAAGATTTGTGGATCAAGAAGCAATCTATGTCAAGATCAAGAAAGATAAGGAGATTGAAATGGTGAAATCATATCTATATAAAGAGACAAGTAATTCATTATGAAGAGAGGAGTGATGAATATAATTATGGTGAAGATAGAATTCTTCATGCAGATCTGATCATACAGGTTGAAGAACAGAGCTAAGAATTCTGTAGACATGGAGCAACAGAGGACACAACATTCACCGAGAAAAACAAGAGGGGAGAAAAGGAACTAAAGATCATATTGATCAGAGAGGTATTATGGACTAACAATAGATCTAAAAATCTGCAATTTAAGTTGTATTATTGAACAGATCATTTACTGTTTCATTTTAACCATTGATTCATAAAATCTCTTAACCGAGTGGGATTTAACCATCCTTATTGTATTGAGATACTCAAGAGTATCAAAAGTTTTCTCATGTTGACATCATAGTGAATGCTAGGTCAAATAAAAAATGTCAGTTTTGAATCCTCTAACAAGGTTGCACTTAAGATTTTGTTTGTAACCTTTAGCAAGGTTGACTATTTAGCGAGCTCACTTCAGAAGAGTGAAAATATTGGGTTACCGTCCCACGTGGTTTTTCCCTTAATAGGGTTTCCACACTAAAATCTAAGTTTCAAATGTGTATATGGTTTATTTATTTGATGTTTTTCTTTACACATTACTAAAACTAGATTGGTCGATGAACACTAAGTTTAATTGTTTCTATTCGGTAAATCTTAGAAAAGGATAAACAATATAGTCATAGAGCAGTACATATTTTCTATAATTACAAAAGGCATGCATCTTGAAGGACTAAAAATAGCTAAGGGTAATTATATTTGTGATATAATTTTTGGTTGGATTATTGGATTAATGTTTGAGGCCATTGATTCACCCCCCCCCCCCTCTCTCAGTTATTCTAACAGATGTTCTACTTGTTATATGTTTTNTGATTCCCCCCCCCCCCCCTCTCTCAGTTATTCTAACAGATGTTCTACTTGTTATATGTTTTGTTCAGATTTTTGTAGATGGCCCTTGTTGCTACTTTGGCACAAGGTGATAAAGGAATTGACCTTTCATGACATTCCTCTATTTTTATCTTATTTATTCTATATGTAGTTACATATTATGTCATGCATGTGCTACTGTTCATAAATATGCCTTTGTGTTATCTGGTTAGGGATGATACAAAATGGTAGCTACCTATTCTTTCTGGTCTTCATGATGTCGACCCAAAAAGACTCTTCTTTGTGAATCTTACGTGACCTTCTTTCATTGTGCTTGTAGTTCTTCTATGTTAGGGGAATGATGACATTTCAATTTGATATAATAATTCATGTATTATCATATGATCATGGTGACCCCTAAGTAGTAGATCCCTCCCATGCTCTCTTTTGTCATGTGTTTTATTTTCTTTGGTTTTTCATTTATTGGGGACATCTCATAGTGGAAATGTCTCTTTTTGGGTGCATGTATTCCTATTTAAATCCA
Organism: Thuja plicata; assembly: GCA_018584345.1. Classification (NCBI taxonomy): domain Eukaryota; kingdom Viridiplantae; phylum Streptophyta; class Pinopsida; order Cupressales; family Cupressaceae; genus Thuja; species Thuja plicata. The sequence goes on along the minus strand of MU223366.1, from coordinate 1,940,456 downwards.
TTTCTCCCATTAAGGCATTTGTAACAACTTTAACATGGGAACATACACTTCGCTCCTTGTTTCATATTTTTCACACACACACACACATTGGTTCAATGTAATCTCTTTATGCAAATGGATAAGTAGACAACGCTTTCCTTATGTTTATATTTTTATGAACCATTCAATGGATCCCTTAATGGATATAATTCTTTACTTAAGGACTGATCCTCATTTTCTTGATCGCTTTGGAGACAATTCTTTCCTTAGGATTGATCTCTTTTTTTAATCCATTAACAAAAAAAATATTTCCTTAATGTATGATCCACTTTGATGGGTTAAATAGAATAACACATCTTGCTATAACATCAATGCCATCTTTTGCAACACTTCTCTTTGCATGTTCCATAGTGAGGAAATACCTTACTAGGCTAGTCATCATGCTCCCTTTCTTTCTTCTATTTCCCCTCTCCCTTTCAAGAGACGCTTCTCTTATCTTGGTTTTGGATTTGATAAAGACTTAAGTCACTTGTCGTCTTGTTGTTTCTTTGTCTCCTTGACCTTGATAGGACCATTCACACTTATTGATCTATTTTACCATAAGCATGAGTTTGTCTCATACTCTCACTAAAGAGTGAGCTAAATTTACAGTCCTAACAAGTTAGCACTCGTTATTGGCTATTATATCAGGACCTATAGCTTCCACTTCGGTGATTTTGAGTTTTTTTTTTCCATTATGCTTGATCCAAACAACTTGTAAATATAATGATGGCCTTTTCGCATCATCTTGATGCCCTGACCCCAAATTGGGAACATTTTGTAGGGTACACACTGGCTAAAACATTTTGTACCTAGGTACATAATTTTCTAGCCATTATCACCCTTGGAAATGGGCTCAAATTGGACCTGAGGCCATATATAAAGGTTTCAGAGGGAAATCTCTCTCTATGGTTGGCCTGACTCAATTTTGAATCCTAAAATGATGGAGTGAAGTATATAAACCCTATACCTCTCCTCATTTTGGTAATCCATAATAAGATATCGCAAGTAATATCAAGCTATTTAGTCCAAGCCTTTTATGATCAAGATTTCTAATGAACTATAACTAATTGAATGTTTGAAGATGATGATTTGATGATCACCAAGTTGTAGAAAGTAAATGCAAGACATTAAATCAGTTAATGTATTGTATTGTATTATCATTGATGTCAACTTGATATAATCTAATTGATCATATAAATATTGTCATAGACTTCAAGAAACCAAAGAGATAAAGTTTATGTTATTGGTAAACACAAAAAGGTAGTGTACATTGAGTGACAGTGCACACTGACAAACATAGAACCCCAAGCAGTCGCAGTGTATACCGAGCATTGTGTTAGTATTTTTTTTCTTGTATCCCTAAACTCTAAAAGTGACAATGTAAACCAGACCTGGGGATTTTTTACTAGCTCACAAGAGTCAGCTCATTCCTGCAAACTGAGGGACAAGAAAAGACTAATTGATGAGGATTTGATCATCCTTCTACTTTGAGCTCTGTACACTCAAGAGGGTACACCTAAAACAAGCTAAATATGCATACATATAAATCACTAACTAAACCTCATTATGAAGATGCGACCGTGGATAGTTCTTAGACTTATAAAACATGGGAGTTCAACTCAACTAGTGTTATACAGGATCCCACTTGTATGATCTGATAAGAACCAGTGAAATGGTCAAGGTAACAAAAAGGATATTCACCCTTCTTCTCTTCAAACCCAGAGGCTCAAGAATGATAACCTATCAGATTCACTTCTCCAAGGAATCACCAAAAGCATTTGCACTATTCAATGCAATTTACAAACATTTATGCTCTTAAAAAGAAAATGGAAAATGATTTGATGAAGAAACTGCAGGACAATAAAGAGACCAATGCCTTATCTATTGGGAAACAGAGTCAAACAAATGTGTATTCCCAAAAAACCCTAACTCCAAACTCAAAAACTTGAATGGAATGCCTTGCAAGCCATTATTCTCATTTCAATACCTAGACATCAGATTCATATACAAACCTAGAATTCTCAGAATTTAAAATCAAGACTTACTCTCTCCTTGAAAGAAACTCAAATTCAAACCCACAGATACCTTATAACTGGTATATTAACATGCCTTGCAAGTTAATACACAAGAATTAAGACAATACATACAAATACATCAGACAAGAATTGAATAGGGATTACATTGTTCTTATTAAAATTCATCTGGATATGTACATTTGTAAGATAAAGAAACACAGAAAATAAGACTCAAGAGCCTGAATACTGCCCAACAACATAAATTTTCAACATCTGATTACAATCAAAAGAAAATCTAGATATAGGAGAAAGGAAAACAATCTCAGTCACCAACACCTGTTTGTCCCCAAAAATATCTACAACTGCTTCTATCTGCAACTGCAAAAATTTGATATTATCTAGACTCAAAAGGCTCACAAAATCAGAATCCTCATTCTGAGACCTTTTTGGTGATATATGATACTTGATATTTTTGGTAAAAATTGCCCTCTGAATCACTTAAACAAATTTCCCTTCCATGCAAACTTTTAGAATATTCAGAATATGTTGAAATATTTGAATGCATTTTCAATAGTTGGACTATTGAATTGAAATGATATTTCATTTTGATGTTCTGCACATATTATCTCTATTTTTTGCATTTTTTCCTTAGAAGTAACCATAGTTCGACACTTGGCACATGTTGATTCGTTGCTTTAAACTAGTTTTCTTAACTCACCTTTAACTCCTGCTCATATGGAGACTTGGAGACTAAGCAGTCTCTAGATCTCTGAAATTTTTCCTTGACCGTAAGTATATCTGGAGACTTGGAGACTAACTTAGTCTCTAAGTCTCTAAATAAATTTTCTAACCATGGGTTTGTTGGGAGACTTTGAGACTAAGGCTAGTCTCTAAGTCTCTAGATCTCACTTAACTGCACCTTAACTGCACCTTAACTATGGTTAGCTTGCACTATGTAGTCTCCAAATCTCTGAAGAAATTTCCTAACCATGGTTAAATCAGGAGATCTCGTGACTAAGCTAAATCTATCTCGCAACTACACAACTGCGGTTAGTCACCCAGTCTCACACGGTCAAGCACTTAACTGCATGCATCTTGTGACCATGCGACTGGTGGTTATCTCCTGGTCACAATGGTTATTTGGTCTGGCGGTCATCTTCACATGACTTCATGACTAGCCACCACGTGTCCCATCTTCCTCGTCACCATCAGTGCCACCTATCTGCAAAATTTCTTCCTAGTCGCTCGGGCACACCTCCCAATACACTAGTCACCTGAACATGCATGTGAAGAGAGCCTCCTGATCTTCTTCACATTTACTTATGTTTGCCTTGTTTCTTATAAATATTTTAGTTTTCCATTGTGGGGGCAATGTGGGAGTAAGTTTTTGAATGTTTTAAAGCCTTTATGCATTTTTACTCCCAAATAATGGAGCCCACCGTGCATCTTAACTATCCAGCCAAGAGGCCCACCAAGTTCTTTCTTCAAACCATAAAGTGAGTGCTTTGGTATATAAATAATTAAAAAAACTCAAACCCCACCCATGTGGGATAAATGCTCTATGCATTTTCAAGTTTCAAACCTTCTCTGTATGTTGCGTAGTTTCTCGCAATTGTATTTGTTGCTCAAAATGTGTATACCACTTCCCCAAAGTGTTGTGCATGCTTTCATGGTATTGGTTTCTTGCATTTAAAATGATTTCATTTCCCCCTCTAAAAATGGTGCTTTGGGCTTTATGTTGGTAAAGGCTGTAGAGCTGGATTTACATCTGTCATGTGCACTGCATTAGAAAATACTTTTAATGCCTCAAAATGTCTCCTCAATACCAACGTGTGCCTCCTCTATCCATCTTATTCTGTGCAAGTGCTGATTTATAAATTTTTTTAAAACATCCTACAAAGTTAGCGTAGGCATCTACCTTGCGCAGACCCCTGTATTTTCTATGAAATGTTTTAAAATCTCCACACAAAATAGCATGGGCTCCTTCTTTTTATGGCGTGGGCTTTGCTTCCATGGTGGCTCTTTAGACATTGTACAAGGGATCTTTTCGTTACCTTTGCAAATTACATTTTGCTTGTATTAACATTTCAAATGTCCTCCTTCACTGCTACGCTGGATCTAATGGAATGTTTTTAAATGTTTTGTCTTTCAAAATTATGCATCATTATAACCATCCGCAGACCAGCAGGACCTCCATTTTGCAATGTAATTTGACATATTGCGCAACCTTTTTGTTTGGTATGAAATAATTTTAAAGTCCCCCGAGATCTGCGCAAGTATTATCTTATTGACATTTATAGTGAAAGTTTTCAAAACAAAACTTTATTACAATTCTCTTTAATCTATGCCTTGCTGGCATTTGATGTTTAAAACTTCATTTATATTTTTGCGTGGATATCCCCTTGTTCATTACACCATCCCATTGTATTAGCATTAGCCCTTATTCCTTTCATGTATAAATCTTTACCTTCCTTTATTTTTATTTTAAAGCTTACCCCCTCCTCTATTTGGATGCCCTTAATTGACCATGGAACCATGCTCTGGAAATCTCACAAAGAAATTCATGTCTCAATTATTTTTAAAAATATGCCAATTTCATTCACTCTATACTTTTAATGCATTTGCCTGAAGGTTTTTTGAAGCCTATCTCGTTCTTCAATCAAACATCTTCATAAGTATTGTTATTGGAAAATTTATAGAATTTGATCTTACACCTTCACAGACTTGCACTAATCATTCTGATCCCAAGATTTTAAACTGGTAGTTGTTATAATCATTTCTTAACAATTCTGCAAACTATCCTCACAAATGGCAACTGACCTTCGAAATGAGATTTAAAAACTAACTGAATAACACTTTGCAAGCATAAGAACTGGAAAACATATTCATATCCAGCATCTGAGCAATTTTCATCAACTAGAATTGCTTGAAAAGATAAGGATCGAATGATTATAACATGCAAAGTGGGAAACTTTATTATATTCTGCAACTAGCATTATTCAAACATATTCCAACCCTTCTAGAATTGCAACTTGAAAATTCATTAGATCACTTCTTGAAGATCTATCACTTGGTGGAATGATTCATTTATCAATGTTGAATATGCATGCAAAAGGGCTTAGCTGGATTCAACCTCAGGTAAAAAGTGCAACTAATCAAACTTTGCAATTTGGAATACTTGTGCAAATGCAAATGTTGAAACAACATAAACCTCATTTAGATCAGCTATTTCAAGATCACCAAAATATGCTCTGAAACTTCACAATCGAGTCAAGTAGTAAATCTATGTGCAATGATAATTGTGTCACAATCGGTTCATGAAAACAACTTTCAGAAAAAAAATTATTACTCTCTGAAAATGACCATTTTGTTTACTTCAATTTTGTTCTGCATTGGAAAATTACATAAACTGTCTCTGATCGTGAATTTGCAAACTCATCAAAAAGAACCTTCAGAATTTGAACCTTTAAGAAATTATTCACCTTCACACATGGAACATGAATCTTTAACTATCTTTCACTGAAATTGAACTAATCAACTGATACAAATATGCAAAGTTAGCATCTTACAACTTTCTGAATTTAAAGCTCAGTATATATGCAACATTTGGGTTTGGAATCAAGCGGGAAAAATGGCTAAATGGATTGGTGTGAGTTTGAAGATACATGGGAAGGTATACTTTCAAGTTTGCAACATAGGGAAAAACTCAATTATTCAGGATATTTCAACCAGGTATAAAATGCAAGACCTCAAAGTAGGCTATTCAAAAATCTGCATTTGACAGTTTGGCACACTGATAGAAAATGCAAACGGAATCAGATCGAAAAACTACCTAGACAGATTCATCATTGACTAAAGGAGATATAAGAATTATTTGACATCTATAATATAATGCAAAAGGAATTGTTTCAATTAGTTCACAAGCTCAAAAGCTACAATTGGTCAAATAGGGCTACTCAAAATTCTGGGTAGAACAAAGAGACAAGACATTTCTGGAAGACCAACTTTGAGGGATCAGAAAACCTATCAAACGGACTCAAAATGGATTGAGCTTCAAAAAAAAAGTTCTCTGATATACAATTTAAAAATCCTCAAAGGGGCGGGCCATGAAACTTAATAGGACACAAGACATTCAAATGCAAACAGGGCCTGCTACAACAAATATACACTTAGGCAAAATACAGATTTAGACAAGTGCTTAGAACAAGACATCATGAAACAACTCAAAACTCAAATCTGATGACCTAAGATGTCTTCAAATGTTAGAACAAGAGTAATGAACACCTGGCGTGCATTTTGGACCTCGAGACTTCACCCAGGCAAATAAGCACAAAAGCAAATATAGGGCTTCAAACTGCAAAATTTTAACATGGTACTTCAAAAACCCTCACAAAATTTTTTAGTCCCAATAGTGGCTCTGAATGTGGATGTGTGCCCCATGTAGGCATGCAAAGAATCTCAAACCATCCAGAAATAAAATCAAACTTTTCTTTTCACTCTCTCTCTCTTCTCCTAAAAAAACTAGGACTCCTTTATTCGAAAGCAAACGCACCACATGACTGAAAGGGAAAGAAAGCAACTGTACAAACATGGAACTTATTTACAAAAGGCCCAAAGCCCCAAAAACTAGATTCATCTCTTACCTCTATCAAACATATGATTTTCATGTCCAAAAATCCAAGGTAAGCTAAAGCTATTATTTCCTTTCACTTGATCAAAAATGCTGCCCTGAATCTTCAGCATATCAAACAAAAACTAATCAGCAAACTCACCTTCACTTGGCAAAGAAAAGCCACTGGATTGCTGTGAACGTCGATCATTGTGTGACATCAAAACATCACACTCTTCACTATGACTGACTTGTTGGAAGAAGAAACATTCTAACTCACTTTCATGGCTAGAAACATCCGCATCTTGAACATTAGTTTGCACCAAAGAATATACTTATTTTACATCAGCACCTTGCAAACTAAAAAATAATGTCTCAAAAAAAAATACGATTGCACAAAATTAGAGACAACTTGCTGATCCAAACCCCTATTAGCATCTTGTGAACAATTATTGTCAATCAATTGCTCTAGTATTATTTGCAAATCTAAGAAAACACTTTCAGTCTTATTACTATCTTCAGGATCATGATGTGAACAAGAAATACTGACACTATGTTTAGGAAAAACTAAATCCACACCAAAACATAAATCCACATACTCATCATATGTGACAGTAACAAACTCATCACAATCATATGTACTCTTAACTTGCATGTCATGAGCTTCAAAAATAGGAGAATGAGACTCAACATATTTTTCACATTTGATGCCCTCGCTAATACTCTCTTTATCAAAACATATCTATGTCGGGCATGAAACTCTAGAATCAAATGTATGCTTATACCTCTGAAAATCAGCATCTAGGAGTTCAGAAATTTGCTCACTGCTTAGTGGACATTGGACCTGATTTTCACCTTCTTGGGTTTCTTGTTCGATGCTGTAAAAAATTTCCACATTGGAAACAAGGACTGAGATTTCTTTTCTCATATCATTTTCTGCAAATGAACCACTACAAAAACTTACGTCTATATCATAATTATTCTCTTGTTGTTCGCACAAAACTTCTTCAAATTGAGACAAGAAATATGCATTGTTATGCTGAAAGAAGGAAAAATCTACAAACTCAATGGAGTCATTTTCAATTAAAAAATCATCTTCATCTTTTTTTTGTTTATGGATTTCATTATCAGCATCATAATCAACACTTTTAGCATAAGTAGACTCAGCATCATCTACATAACTATATTCATATTCAGCATCCTAAGTATTTTTAGATTTTGATTTCTCAATCGAATCTATCCATTCTATGGTATGTTCAATCGCTTCTTCTCTGAGAGATGTGAACCAACTGACTGATTCAGGCATACTAAGCTCTAGGAATATTTCAACATATGTGGACTTTTGAAAATGAACACCCATTGGAAGCTCATTATAAGCTTCACTAAACTTCTCATAAAACAATAGTGCTGACTCTTCCTTTCTCTCTCCTATTTCACATCTTAACATCGATATGCATATCTGTTGGATTCTTTGATTTATTAATGAAATATCATTTTCTCTTTTAGCATTTTCAAGATCTTTCTCATAAACTTTAGATTTAGAAAATATATCTTGACCCATGAAGGCTGGAATTTCCATTTTAACCACTTATTTGATCAACACATCATATTTTGTCACAGAGATTTCTATCTGACGTTATGCAACCATTAACTTCACATAACCATAGCATACTTTTGATTTCTTGAAACTGAAATTTCAACCAGAAAGTATGACAAGAATTCAATCTATTTTTACTTTCTTCAAGTGGCTTATTCACTTATTAAGGAACCTTTTCTTTTCAACAAACAAGAGGATTACCTGGACGAAATTTGCAGCAGCTATTCTTTTTCTTCTTGACTGGGAACAAGGCACATCTAGAGTTGTTTTTGTAGCTCCATCAGATTCTTTTCTTGCAGAGTCTCCACCTCCTTGCATAGGAAATTTCTCAAACAACAAGAGCCATTTTCAAGTGTCTTTCAATTTTGGGTTTGCTTCCAACCAGAAAAGTCACATAATCTTTTTTTAATTCGCGCAACTAAAAGGTAATATCTAGGATACCTTCTCTCAAAAATCTGAAATGAATTTCAGATTCCTCTTCTTGACTCTATCTCTTAACTAGATTCTGGGATGATTCAGCAAAGTAAGGAAACAACCATCTTAAACTTTTTGTCCTTTACTTCAGCATTCTCCAGCAGAGTCACCATTTTGTTAGTGTTTTTTCTTGTATCCCTCAACTCTATAAGCGACAATGTAAACTAGACCTGGGGGTTTTTGTCCAGCTCACAAGAGTCAACTCATTCCTACAAATTGAGGGGCAAGAAAATACTAATTGATGATGATTTGATCCTCCTTCTGCTTCGAGCTCCACACACTCAGGCGGGTACACCTAAAACAAGCTAAAATCTGCATACATATAACTCACTAGCTAAACCTCATTATGAAGATGTGACCGTGGATAATTCTCAGGCTTATAAACAATGGGAGTTCAACTCAACCAGTCTTATATAGGATCCCACTTGTATGATCTGATAAGAACCAGTGAAATGGTCAAGGTAACAAGAAGGATATTCACCCTTCTTCCCTTTGAACCCAGAGGCTCAGACAGGCTAACCTATCAGATTCACTTCTCCGAGGAATCACCAAAAGCATTTGCGCTATTCAATGCAATTTACAAACATTTATTCTCTTAAATAGAAAATGGAAAATGATTTGAAATAATGATTTGATGAAGAAACTACAGGACAAGAAAGAGACCAGTGCCTTATCTATTGGGAAATAGAGTCAAACAAATGTGCATTCCTATAAAACCCTAACTCCAAACTCAAAAACCCAAATGGAATGCCTTGCAAGCCATTCTTCTCATTTCAATACCTGGACATCAAATTCATATGCAAACCTAGAATTCTTAGAATTTAAAATCAAGACTTACTCTCTCCTTGAAAGAAACTCAAATTCAAACCCACAGATACCTTATAACTGGTGTATTAACATGCCTTACAAGTTAATACACAAGAATTAAGACAATACATACAAAGGCATCAGACAAGAACTGAACAGGGATTCCATTGTTCTTATTAAAATTCATCTGAATCTGTACACTTGCAAGACAAAGAAACACTGAAAATAAGACTCAAGAGCCTGAATACAACCCAGCAGTATAAATTTTCAACATCCGATTACAATCAGAAGAAAATCCAGATATAGGAGAAAGGAAAACAATCTCAGTCACCAACACCTATCTGTCCCCAAAAATATCTGCAACTGCAAAAATCTTATATGATCTAGACTCAAAAGGCTCACAAAATCAAAATCCTCATTCCGAGACCTTTTCGGTGATATATGATACTTGATATTTTTGGAAAAAATATCCATCTGAATCACTTAAACAAATTTCCCTTCTGTGCAAAGTTTCAAAATATTCAAAAATGTTGAAACATTTGAATTTATTTTCAATAGTTGGACTATTGAATTGAAATGATATTTCATTTTTATATTCTGCACATATTATCTCCATTTTTTGCATTTTTACCTCAGAAGTCACCAAAATTTGACACTTGGCACATGTTGATTCGCTACTTTAAACTGGTCTTCTTAACTCACCTTTAACTCCTGCTCATCTGGAGACTTGGAGACTAAGTAGTCTCTAAATATCTAAAACTTTTCCTTGAACTTGAGTTTATCTGGAGACTTGGAGACTAACTTAGTCTCTAAGTCTTTGAATAAATTTGCTAACCATGGGTTTGTTGGGAGACTTGGAGGCTAAGGCTAGTCTCTAAGTCTCTAGATCTCACTTAACCGCACCTTAATTGTGCCTTAACTATAGTTATCCTACACTATGTAGTCTCCAAATCTCTGAAAAAATTGACTAACCATGGTTAAATCTGGAGATCTCGCAACTAAGTTGAACCTGTCTTGCAACTACGCGACTGCGTTTAGTCACCTAGTCTCACACGGTCAAGCACTTAACCGCATGCATCTCATGACCACGCAACTGGCGGTTATCTCCTGGTCATGACAGTTATCTGGTCTGGCGGTCATCTTCACACAAATTTGTAACTAGCCTCCACGTGTCCCATCTTCCTCGTCACCATTGACGCCACCTGTCTGCAAGATTTCTTCCTGGTCGCTTGGCCATGCCTCCCAATGCACTGGTTGTTTACACATGCACGTGAAGAGAGCCTCCTACTCTTCTTCACATTTACTTATGTTTTCCTTGTTTCTTATAAACATTTCAGTTTTCCATTGAGGGGGAAATGTGGGACTAAGTTTTTGAATGTTTCAATTATTTTAAAATATATGCCAATTTCATTCTCTGTACTTTTAATGCATTTTCCTAAAGGTTTTTTGAAGCCTATCTCCTTCTTCTATCAAACATCTTCATAAGTATTTTTATTGGAAAATTTATAGAATTTGATCTTACACATTTGCAGACTTGCACTGATCATTCAGATCCCAAGATTTTAAATTGGCGGTCGTTATAATCATTTCTTAACAATTATGCAAACTGTCCTCACACATGGCAACTGACCTTCAGAATGAGTTTTAAAAAATAACTGAATAACACTTTGCAAGCATAAGAACTGGAAAACATATTCATCTCTAGCATCTAAGAAATTTTCATCAACTAGACTTTCTTGAAAAGATCAGGATCGAAATATTATAGCATGCAAAGTGGGAAACTTTATTATATTCTGCAACTAGCATTATTCAAACATATGCCAGCCCTGCCAGAAATGTAACTTGAAAAGTCATCATATCATTTCTTGAAGATCTCTCACTTGGCGGAATGATTAATTTATCAACATTGAATATGCATGCAAAAAGGCCTAGCTAGATTCAACCTCAGGTAAAAAGTGCAGCTAATCAACTTAGCAATTCAGAATACTTGTGCAAATGCAAATGCTGAAACAACATAAACTTCATTTAGATCGGCCATTTCAAGATCACCAAAATATGCTCTGAAACTTCACAATTGGGTCAGGTAGTACATTTACATGCAATGAGAATTGTGTAACAATTGGCTCATGAAAAAAACTTTCAAACAAAAAGTTATCACTCTTTGAAAATGACCATTCTGTTTACTTCAATTTTGTTCTACATTGGCAAACTACACAAACTGTCTATGATTCTGAATTTGCAAAATCATCAAAAAGAACCTTCAGAATATGAACCTTTGAACCATGATTCACCTTCACACATGGAACATGAATCTTTAACTATCTTGCACTGAAAGTGAACTAATCAACTGGTACAAATCTGCAAAGATAGCATCTTACAACTTTCTGAATTTAAAGCTGAGTAAATATGCAGCATTTGGGTTTGGAATCAAGCAGGAAAAATGACTAAATGGATTGGTGTGAGTCTGAAAATCCATGGGAAGGTATACTTTCAAGTTTGAAACATAGGGAAAAACTCAATTATTCAGGACATTTCAACTGGGTATAAAATGCAAGACCTCAAAGTAGGCTATTCAAAAATCTGCATTTGACAGTTTGGCAGACTGATAGAAAATGCAAACAAAATCAGATTGGAAAACTACCCAGACGGATTCATCATGACCCAAAGAAGGAGATATAAGAATAATTTTACCTTTGTAATAAAATGCAAAAGGAATTGTTTCAATTAGTTCACAAGGTCAAAAGTTACAATTGGTCAAACAGGGCTACTCAGAATTCTAGGCAGAACAAAGAGACGAGACATTTCTGGAAGACCAACTTTGAGGGATCAGAAAACCTATCAAACGGACTCAAAAAGGATTCAGCTTAAAAAAACAAGCTCTCTGATATACACTTTAAACATCCTCAAAGGGGTGGGGCATGAAACTTAACAAGACACAAGACATTCAAATGCAAACAGGGCCTGCTACAACAAATTTACACTTAGGCAAAATACAAATTTACACAAGTGCTCAAAACAAGACATCATGAAACAACTCAAAACTCAAATCTAATGACCTGAGATGTCTTCAAATGTTAGAACAAGGGTAATGAACACCTGACATGCATGTTGGACCTCAAGACTTCACCTGGGAAAATAACCACAAAAGCAAATATAAGGCTTCAAACTGCAAAATTTTAAGATGGTACTTCAAGAACCCTCACTGCATTTTTTAGTCCCACCACACTACAACACCGAGCATAACTAAACTGGTCATCGAGAATATTTGAATTTGATGCCCGAGGAAAACTGGAGTAAATAATCAAGAAAACTAAGAGTTGATGACTGCAATCAACTAGAGTTAGAAAACAATAAAATACTTAGCTGGAAGGAGCTATATTTAGAGTTAACTGATTGATTTATTTGTTTTCATCGATCTGTCGAACTAAATATTTAAAGCTAGTTTTATTCATAGTTTTCAAGGATAAATATACGGAATAAAACTAAAGAAAAGATTTAAATATTAAAGCAATGCATGGCGAGATTTGCGGATCAAGAAGAAATCTACATCAAGAACAAGAAAGACAAGGAGATTGGATGGTGAAATCATGTCTATATAAAGAGACAAGTAATTCATTGTGAATAGAGGAATGTTGAGTATAATTCTGGTGAAGATAGAAGTCTTCATGTAGAGATGATCATACAGGCTGAAGAACAGAGCCAAGAATTCTACAGACACTAAGCAACATAAGCAAGAGCATTCACCAAGAAGAACAAAGAGGAGAGAAAAGAAACTAAAGAGCATATTGATCAGAGAGTTATTATGGAATAACAATAGATATAAAAACCTGCAAGTTAAGTTGTATTATTGAACAGATCATTTATTGTTTTAGTTTAACCATTGATTCAGAAAATCTCTTAACCGAGTGGGATTTAACCATCCTTATTGTTGTGAGATACTCAAGAGTATCAAAAGGTTTCTCATGTTGACAACATAGTGAATGCTTGGTCAAATGAAAAACTATTAGTTTTGAATCCTCTAACAATGTTACACTTAACAGTGTGTTTGTAACCTTTAACAGGGTTGGCTCCTCACTGAGCTCACTTCAAAAGAGTGAAAATTTTTGGTTACCGTCCCAAGTGGTTTTTCCCTTAACAGGGTTTCCACGTTCAAATCTAAGTGTCAAATGTGTAAAAGGTTCATTGCTTTGATGTTTTTCTTTACACATTACTAAAACTGGATTGGTCAGTAAACACTAAGTTTAATTGTCGCTACTCGGTAAAGGTTAAAGAAAAGATAAACAGTATAATCACCGAGCAGTATATATTTGATAGAATTACATAAGGCATACATCTTGAAGTACTGAAAGATAACTAGAGGATATTATATATGTGATATAAGTTTTGGCTGACTTATTGGATTAACTTTTGAGGCCACTAATTCACCCCCCTCTTAGTTATTCTAACAATTGATATCAGAGCTTTGGTGCTTGGAAGAGAGTTTAAAGACTTAAGCTAAAGATCAGAAGATGAGTAAAAGGGATGTGCCTAAGATGAAATAGGACAACTTATCATCATGGAAAAGTAGGATAAGACTCCATATATCAGATATTAGAAATGATGTTATACAGTACTTGGATGCTGAATATGCTGCACCAATAGGACCTCTAACTGTTGATCAATTGAGAGTAAAAAAAAAGCACAACTCTATGATGATAGAACTTTCTTCTTCACTATCTTATGTTGAATTTGAATATGTTAACAAATGCACCACTGCAAAGAAAATGTGGGACAAACTCAAGCTATTACATGGAGGAGATACAAATGTGCTGAGAGCTAAGGCTAAAAGCCTAAGGGGAAAGTTTGATGACCTAAGAATGAAAGAAGGAGAAAACATCACTCAGTAAAGTAGTAGAATCAAAGAGGTTGTTAATTCTATCAGAGGAGTAGGAGGTGTACTTGAGGAAGAAATAGTGGTAAGTAAAATTCTGAGAACCTTACTACTTGTTTATGCTATTAGAGTATCTATAATTCAAGAAATGAGTGTAGTAGAAAATAACAATGTTACTCTTGATAGTTTGATTGGTAGACTTATTTCATTTGAGATGAACAACTATGACAACAGTGTCTTACCAACTATTGAGTCTGCATTCAAATCTTCTCTGAAAATAAGT
>MU223366.1:1897155-1925730 GCA_018584345.1 Thuja plicata | reverse complement strand
CAGTGTCTTACCAACTATTGAGTCTGCATTCAAATCTTCTCTGAAAATAAGTAAATCAAGTCATAAACACACTATGAGAAATGATAGTGAAAGTGATAGTGATGAACAAGAACTTGATGAAATTGAATCAATAATGGCTAGAAGACTGCAAAGAGGAAAAGGTTGATAGATACAAAGGTAAATTACCATTGGTTTGTTTTAATTGCAAAGAAATTGGATACTTTTTTGCTATATGCCCTAGCAAGAGAAAGGATTAAAGAAACAATGACAGATCTTATGAAAAGAAGTTTGACAGAAGTGATGACCGAGACTACCGAAGCAACCGACAATCTGACAGAAGAGATAAACGAGACTACAAGGACAAAGGAAAGAAGGCTTGTTACCTGGTTGAGAACAAGGCTGAGAATACTGACACCAAGTCTGATAAAGATATCGAGGTAGTATTTTTTTTCTATGAAGGATGATTCAAACGAAGAAGAAAGGTATGTTCAAATTGCCCTCATATCTAAAGTTAGCAAAAATGATGTCTGGATTATTGATAGTGGATGTACTCACATGACTGGAGATAAGGAAAATTTTGAAAATTATGAATATTATAATGGTGGATCAATAAGGATGGGTAATGAATCACCTTGTCCAGTTGAAGGACAAGAAACCATCATGTTGAATAATCTTCTTAGATGTGAAAATGCATATTGGGTGAAAGGACTTAACTATAACCTATTGATTGTTTCAGAACTGAATAACATAGGACACTGAGTTTCATTTGAGAAGTAAAAGGAAAAGATCTATAATGAAACATGAAGGTCAATCGGTACAAGTGAACACACAAAAGGTAACCTATTCTCTCTTGATGATAGAAAGACCACTTGTTTATTAGCTAGAAATGAAGACATTTGGTTGTGGCATAAAATATTATGTCATGTTAATTTTGACAACATGATTAGGATAAGCAAGAAAAGAAAAGTAAGAGGCTTACCAAACATGTCAAAACCTAACCATGTCATGTGCAAGAATTGTCAAAAAGGAAAAATGGACAAATTATAGTTTCAATAAAAAAACCTACACATCTAATGCTATTCTAGAGTTAGTCCATACTGACTTATGTGGACCAATGAGAGAAAAGAGCTATTATGGTGATAGATACTTCATTCTATTTGTTAATGACTATTCTAGGATGATGACTGTCATGTTCTTAAAAGAGAAATTAGAAGCATTTAAGATGCTTAAATGGTATAATTCTATGGTTGAAAAAAAAAAGTAGAAATAGAACTGAAATGTCTAAGATTGGATAGAGGAGGAGAATTTATTTTTTATGAATTCACTAACTTTTGTAATGAGCATGGAATTATAAGATAGATTTATGCATCGAGAACACTACAGCAAAATGGGATTGTTGAAAGAAGGAATAGATCAATTGTTGACTATGCTAGAATACTAATGATTGAAAAAGGAATCACACAAAAATTCTGGAGAGAAGCTATAAGTACTATTGTCTATACACTGAACCAAGTTAAATTGAAGAAAGACACCAATAAGACACCTTATGAGTTATGGTATGGATACACACCAAATGTAAGTTACTTCAGAATTTTTGGAAGTCAATGTTATATTTTGAAAGATGATAGAAATGGAAAGCTTGACTCTAAAAGTGATGAAGGAATATTTCTAGGATATTCTACCGAAAGAAAAGCTTATAAATGTCTTAACAAATCCTCTAACAAAATCATTGAAAGTGCAAATGTCAAAGTGGATGAATTTGCTGAGAAAAATGATGAGGAAAGAAGAAAGGAATCAGAATATTACAACATATGTGTCTACATAGAAGAACCTAACACTCTACCTGAGAAATAGTGTAATACTACTGAGCATAAGAACAATGCAACCAAGCATCAGGCTGCACACACTGAAAATCAGGAAAATGATCACAATGCTGACCTGAGTGATGATGATCACAATGAAGATAAAAATGATGATCAGAATAATGAACATAGATCTAAACTTGTGCTTTCCAAATATGTCAGAAGACACCATCCACAGAACCAGATCATTGGAGACAAAATAGAGGGAATGAGAACAAGAACTAAGTCACTTAACACTAGATGTTTGATTTGTGATTTTGAGCCTAAATCTATTAATACTACACTTGAGAATCAAGAATGGGTTGGTGCAATGAATGAAGAGATTGAAAAAATTGAGAAGAATAAAACATGGACATTGGTACCTAGACCGAGTGACAAAAATGTCATTGGCACCAAATGGATCTTCAGAAACAAACTGAATGACAATGGAGAACTCACAAGGAACAAAGCAAGACTGGTATGCAAAGGGTACACACAAGAAGAAGGCATTGACTATGTAGAAACCTTTGCACCCATTTCTAGGCTAAAACGAGTAAAAATTCTACTTTCTTATGCTGCTTTCAAAGGATTCAAAGTATAGAAAATGGATGTAAAATCTGCATTTCTAAATGGAATACTAGAAGAGGAGGTATACATTGAACAACCTGAAGGGTTTGTTGATCCTAACAAGAGAAACATGGTTTGTAGACTACACAAAGCCTTATATGGATTAAAACAAGCATTGAGAGCATGGTATGAAAGAATTCACTCTTATCTCATTAGTAATGGATTCATAAGAACAAGTGACCAATAATTTGTATTTGAAAGGAGAAACTGATAATAAGATTTTGATTGCTGAGATATTTGTTGATGATATCATATTTGGAAGTAATGATATGTTGTGAAAATCATTTTATGATGAAATGAGAAAAGAGTTGAGATGTCAATGTTTGGAGAGATCAAAATTTTTCTTGGTCTACAAATTCTACAATAGGATACAGGCATCTACATCACACAATCCAAATACATCAAAGAATTTTTGAAGATATTCAAAATGGAGGACTCCAAACCAGTTGGAACACTGATAACAACCAGATGCAAATTGACAAAGGAAGACAAGTCAACCGAGGTAAATCAGACCTTATATAGATCTATGATTGGAAAACTAATGTATGTTGTACATACTAAATGAGATATAACACATGAAGTTGGTATAGTTGCAAGATTCTCTACTAATCCCAAGGAATCACACATGACTATTGTCAAAAGAATTCTGAGATATTTGAAGAATACTAAAGACTATGGTTTGTGGTATAATATAGAGGGAAAATTTGAGCTACAAATTTATATCGATTTTTATTGGGCTGGAAACATAGATGATAGGAAGAGCACAACAAGAGGAGCATTCTTTATGGGTGATAGAGTTGTCACATGGATAAGTAAAAAGAAAGGATGCATATCCCAATCAACTACATAAGTAGAATATGTGGTTACTGCGGAAAATTTCTCTAACATTGCATGGATCAAGAAATTTATGAAAGGAATAAATATGGAAGTCCTTGATCCAATGATTAACTATTGTGACAATACATGTGCTATCAACATTTCCAAGAACCCTATGATGCATGCTAAAACACAACACATAGCTAGTAAGTATCATTACTTGAGGGAACAAGTACAAGAGAAAGAGGTGATACTAGAATATGTACAATCCAAAGAACAACTAGCAGACATATTCACCAAGCCATTGCCCAAGGATACATTTGAGTACCTGAGGAATAGACTAGGGGTCTAACCCTTGTCTACTAGTCACTAAGCTGATTGGAAGGATGCATCATCCTCCACATTATTAGAAGATAAATCATGTTGATGCAAGCTAGTTATGGACTAAAATGACACATCAGTACAAGAAGGTACCTATTAGAACCGAACACCAGAGGTATTGTTGGCTACTACAGAGCTATATTATTGATGGAAAGAGATATTCATGATATATTTTTGTTTGGCATTGTTGTCAAAGGGAGAGAGATATCCAATAATCAAATATCATATCATGATCATACAAAGGGAGATCTATTAAATGAAATATCCATCAAAAAGGAAAAGTACATTAGTCAAAGGGAGAGCAAAGATCAGAAAAAAGAAGTTTCTAAAAAGGGAGAGAAAGATCCAAGAATGATTCAAAAAAAACAACCATACATCTAAGGGAGAGAATTGGAGAAAATTTAAAACTGCATATCTATCCAAAAAAGGGAGAAAAAATTCTACAACAAATGGAAAGCACTCTGCAAGAATCAAATCTAAGCTAGAAGAGCTTGCCGAGAGTCAAATATTTGAATTGGTTATAGAAAAATAAGTTTGGTATGATATGGCATATTTCATATTGTATTTGATAGTATGTTGCCATCAATGCCAAAGGGAGAGATTGATGAACTATAGATGATTGATTGTTTGAAGATGATAAGTTGATGATCACCGAGCTACAGAAAGTAAATGCAAGACATTAAATCAGTTAATGTATTGTATTTTCATTGATCTCAACTTGATATAATTTGATTGGTCATATACATAATTTCATAGAATTCAAGAAACCAAAGAGATAAAGTTTATGTTATCGGTAAACACAAAAAGCTAGTGTACACCGAGTGACAGTAAACACCGATGGACAGTGCACACCAACGGATAGAGAACCCTAAGAAGTCATAGTGTATACCGAGCACCACAACACCAAGCATAACTAAAGTGTTCACTGAGAAGAATTGAAGTTGATGCCCGAGCACAACTAGAGTCAATGACTGAGAAAACTAAGAGTTGATAACTGAAATCAATTGGAGTTAGAAAATGACAAAACACTTAGCTGGCAAGAGCTATATTTAGATTTAACTGATTGATTTCTTTGTTTTCATTGATCATTTGAACTAAATATTTAAAGATAGTTTTATTCACAGTTGTCAAGGATAAATCTACAGAATAAAACTAAAGCAAAGCTTTAAAGATTAAAGCAATGCATGGCGATATTTGTGGATCAAGAAGAAATCTACATCAATAACAAGAAAGACAAGGAGATTGGATGGTGAAATCATGTCTATATAAAGAGACAAGTAATTCATTATGAAAAGAATAATGTTGATTATAATTCTAGTGAAGATAAAAGTCTTGATGCAGAGCTCAGAATAGAGCAAAGAATTCAGCAGACACCGAGCAACAGAAGCAAGAGAATTCAATGAGAAGAACAAAGAGGAGAGCAAAGGCTCTGAAGAGAATATTGATTAGAGAGGTATTATGGACTAACAATAGATCTAAAAATCTGCAAGTTAAATTATATTCTAGAACATATCATTTACTATTGCAGTTTAACCATTGATTCAGAAAATCTCTTAACCAAGTGGGATTTAACCATCCTTATTGTAGTGAGATATTCAAGAGTATCAAAATGTTTCTCATGCTGATAGCATAGTGAATGCTAGGTCAAATGACAAACTATTATTTTTGAATCCTCTAACAAGGTTGCACTTAACAGTGTGTTTGTAACCTTTAATAGGGTTGGCTCTTCACTGAGCTCACTTTAGAAGAGTGAAAATTTTGGGTTACCATCCCAAGTGGTTTTTCCCTTAACAGGGTATCCACATTAAAATCTAAGTGTCAAATGTGTATATGGCTCATTGCTTTGATGTTTTTCTTTACACATTACTAAAACTGGATTGGTCAGTAAACACTAAGTTTAAATTTTGCTACTCGGTAAAGGTTAAAGAAAAGATAAACAAGATAATCACCGAGTAGTATATATTTGATAGAATTACATAAGGCATACATTTTGAAGGACTAAAAGATAACTAGAGGATATTATATATGTGATATAAGTTTTTGTTGACTTATTGGATTAATTTTTGAGGCCACTGGTTCACCCCCCCTCTCAGTGATGAATTTATTTTTCCATTAGTATGCAAACAAAACTCTCGCTAAATATACAACGAAAGATAGGACAAAGAGAAAACTGAATATACAAATATTAGAGATCACCAAAAACTACTAAATACAAAGAAAACAGATGATATAATTTTGTGTGTAAACCAAAAATGCAAAGTGGAAAGAAGAAAGAGAAACCCAATAGTGGAACCCGACAAGCAAGTCATAGTGCAAACCGACATAAAAATTAAAGAGGAACCCGAGAGATAGTTCAAGCAAGGAACATTGAGAGACAGTCTAACTAACTTCAGAGCATAACCGAATAACAAAAACCGAAAGTCAGTTACATCCCACAAATAGTGGATCTGACTTCCATGTCAGCTAATACAGTCATGTTCTATTTATAGAGTCTTGATTTGTTTTTAAAATAATTTATTTATGAACAAGAAACATGAATGTAAGTGTTTTAATTAGTCTAACTAATTTAAAACAGATAGACTAGGAGATCAAGGTCAAGTTATAAACCTGTGATCTTAGAGTTAATATTGTTTTACACGAAACTTGATTAGGTCAATCTATCTTATAAATAGATGTTGTAATAATTCATTATAGATGATGTGATGATGATGAGAGGATGAATGTAGCCCATGAGAACATCTATGGATTAGACTGAAAGTTTCAAGAATCAGAACTGCAAAAGGTGAATTTGGTTATCAAGAACCAAGAACAGAGGCTATCGAGCAACAGAGGTATTAATCAATCACATTAGGTGATATACTTATACATGTAATTTATAATGCATCTGTAATCAGCTATAGGAGATTGCATACACCAGGTCAAATTTTAATTTTCTTACATTCTAACAAGTGAAACAAAGTGTAAAAATCCTTTCAAGGAAGGTGGATTTAACCATCCAATTGTAAATCTCTTAAATGAGTTCACACTAAACAGTGTTGCTAAAGCTCTTAATAGAGTAGACTTTAATAGGTATCCACAAATAATCTTAATAGGGTAGATCATTAGAAGTGATAAAATTGTAAGCCTTAACCTACCCCTTCCAATCTGCAGATAGTGAAGAATTTGTGGGTGCCATCCCCACCATAGTTTTTAATTCCTAATAGGATTTTTCTACATAATCAAATCTTGTGTTATGTGTCAATTACTTTCATGAATTTTTCAATGAATGTTCACATGTTTGATTAATTTTATGAATTGATAAATCTTACATCAAGATAGCATAGAATAGATGGTTGGATAAACAATTGATTAACTAAAGGATAAAGGTTAAAATATAAAAAGTTTTAGAGGTATTGATTCAACCCTCCCCTCTCAGTAGACACTTCCCATTAATTTCAACAATTGGTATAAGAGCTAGATCTCTTATTTGGAAAGCTTAAAGGCTTAAGAGAAAAGATCATAAAATGGAGAAGTACAGACCTGACAAGTGTATTGAGAATCAGAAGCTATAAATTTAGATCTTCTATGAGTAGTATAAAGAAGCTAGAATCAAGATGAGACAACTTTTAGATGAAAGAAATATTATGGCATCTCGTTGTAATGAAAAAGATTACCATGAGGAAGAGATACCATATTTCTTTGAGTCTTCAGGATCAACTACTAGAAAAGCATCAGACACTCCTGAAGAAAGCATCACAAGCCTAAATTAAATCATTCAACATTTGGCTAGACAAGTGAAATATCTACAAATTGGTCAAGAGACACAGGTAAGAATGATTGATGTCATGAACAATGCTAGACAAGTTGAGCAAGAAATAACACTAGCTATTGATGATAGAAGGAAGATTACTAAAAAGCTACAAGAGAAAGAATAAAAAATACAACTATTAAAAGAACATCATCATGAAGTTACAAATCATATTATTCTTATGAGTCAAGAGGAAATAGAATGAATGTTCAACTCATTGAAAGAATAGAAGCTATCGGTGAGCTAAGGGAAGAAAATGAAAAGCTGAAACAAGAACTCAGAATTCAGCAGCAGCATAATGAAATTATCAAGAAAGCTGAAGAGAGTAATAAGAGAATGGATGATTTTCTTGATGGACAATGAAGAGTCAACAACAAAACTAGTCTAGGCTATACCAAGAATGGAGAATCACCCAATAAAGTTGATCCAAAGAATGTCTATGTAAATCCAAGGCCAAGAAAGCTGACATGCAATAACTGTGGAAAGCAAGGCCACACATCAAATGTCTGCAAGAGAAAAATGAAAGGTATTCCTAAATCCACATCTTCATTCATAGGATTTTGTTATAAATGTAACAAGAAAGGACATAAAGCATATGAATGTAAGTCTGAGATGAAAAAACCAAAGAAAGAAAGCTACATGGACAAATACCATCCTACTTGAAAAATGAATGGGTGCACAACTCTTGAATGTTGGAAGAAGAAAAAGAAAGCATGGAAGCCTAAAGGTGAAGAAACTACCTATCAACCAAAAAGAGTCAGTAACTAGTATATATGGGATTACAATACATGGAAAAATTGTACAACATGTGGAAGATTTGGTCACATTACTGAAAACTGTATGAGATAGTAGACAAGAAAGTCTAGAGGCTAGACTATCCCCAGAATGGCATGCATACACTCTCATAAAGTTCATCATCTCAAGAAAGACTGTAGAGACTGAATGACAGAGACCAACACATTTCCCAATGGAAATACCATTGAAGACATCTAGAAGATGAGAAACAAAATGTGGAGGAAAGCTACTAACACTGATGAAGCTGGACCAAGCAATGCAATTGGTGACACCCCATCCAATGGATCTGGTGACATCACCATCCCCACCTAAGTGGAACAAGTAAGTATGGAACTACATTACACTAAGTAGTATTTTAAATTAGTTCCATAATATGTTGAGGAAATGCCAAATTAGCATAAGTATAGATGCATCATGGTATTACTTGTTAAAAGCTGTGATAGCTATTCCATCGGGCAATTCATACCAAAATCCATCATTATACACTCAAGGCTGAAACTGCCTACACTTACCAAGAATTGTCGGTTAACATGTAAAATAAAAGTTTCCAGTGTAAACCGAGACTCATCGGTAATCAAGCAAGTTGAATAAATTGTGTTCACAAAACACTAAAACCTGTCGGTAAAAGTGAGAAGTTAGACAACTGCCCTGAAGCATCACATTGTCACCAAAGAGAGAAGTTAATGTTCAAACTGATGACTCCATCTTCACACACCAAGGAGTGGTTTAGCATTAATGAGTCACTTTTAGGGAAAACATCTATAAAAGGGTGATAGAAGGGTTTCATTATTCACCAATGAGAAAAGCAGAGTGACAAGAGTGAAATTTGAGCACAAAGCAATAGCATCACAAAGCGACTTGAACTCGACCCAGAGCACTCCAAATAGATATATGACCACTACAAGAGTAAACAGTAAGTTCCTATGATAACTGCAAACTCTATTTTACGCATTTTTAGAAAGACCTAAATATCTAAAACAATGGCCACAACTTCAAGAACCATCAAACTAAAGAATATCAAGAAGGATGAGGTTAAACTTATCAAGAATTCTACCTGTGAGGAACCCCACTACAAGATTTCCACTGAGGTTGCATCACAACCCAACAATGCTGGAGCATTCTCATGAATACCATCTAGGGTTTTTCTCGTCGAAGACATATGAGCATACATTCACTGCAAGATTGCAGAAATTGGTGACTTATAGGTGGAACAAGATTTCAAGAAGCTATGTAATGAGGATGGAACTATAAAAGATGAGCACAAGCATATAGAAGTGAAAGGTATCACTAATGCCCTATTTTTCCCAAAGGTATTCAAGACTGACTAGATTTGGTTAGTACCAAGATGAATTCACAACCATAAGCTATGGCTGGATGAGCCTAAATTGATTACCCAATATGGTATTCATGCAGTCGCCCGTTATCTAGTAACTGATAAGGTTAAGGCATTGAAACACCCACCTAAGGCTGAGATTGAAAAGAACATAGGATCCAAGTGTGATGGCAGAGGACTGAAGGTATCTACTATTACCAATGATGAACTAAAATTCAGAGCATGTGTCATAGGCTACAAATTATTCCAAGCTAGTAGGATGAACAACATAACATCCAGTGTAGTAGATACAACTTACAAGATTGTAAAGAAAGGTACTCAGATGGATCTCTCTTAACTTCTACTTAACCAGTTAGAAGAAAACTTGAGAATATTCAAAAATGCAAAGACAAACACATGTAAGTTTGGCTCACTTATCATGTGCATTTTCTTTTACTTCCAAGAATCATTTCCATCAGTAGATGTAAAATGGGATACCACAAGACCAGTCATCATATAGATCATTGAATATATAACATCACTGGGAAATAACTTTGAAAAAATTATGGAGGATTACTTTACTGGATTCAAGGACCGAATGCATAAAAGAGTAAGGATCTCTGAGAAACTTATTGAGAAATTCAAGAATGATATATGTTTTATGGTTGACACCGACCACACATACATCAAACCTGGTGTACCAAGGACAACATGGTTACAACCTTTGGAATATGAGGTAAATATTGATCAAGCATCCAATGCAATAGATGCATTGATAAATGAACCATTAGACAAGACACAACCAAAGTTTAGAACTTATGAGGAGGCCAAATCAAGAATCAAAACTGGCTTGGTTGTAAATAAAATTGATAGGAAGAAGATAAAATGGTTAAGAATTTGAAGAAAAGACTGTCAGTTACAGAGGAGAAAACTGAAAAAAAAAAGGAAGAAATCGAAGGACAGTCACCCGTCAGTGAGGCTAAGAAGGCAAGTGACTCTAAGTCTATAGAGTCAGATACTCCATTACCAGCACCAGCAAAGAAGCCAAGAACCACAGCTACTTCAAGGACAAGAAGCCAGACAGATAAGGACTCAATTACTTCACCCTTGAAGAAAGGACAAGTAAGAACCTACAAGAGGAAACTGGCTAAATAGAAAAGAGGGTCATAAAAGAGAAGAAGGTTCATTAGAATCAAGGAAGATATTGAGGAAACAAAACAAGATGAAGGTGTTCAAGAAGAAAAGATCAAGATACCTAAAATAGTTGATGAGGTATGTGAACACATTATCAAATTAGGTAATGCAAATAGTAGGAAGGTCAAGCAATGGTTAACATTGGATCCCGTGGATCAAAATAAGATTAAGGAGGCAATCATTGAAATGATGTGCATATACCATTACCTTCGAATGCAACTGGAAAATAGAATGCCCAAAGAACTTCAAGATAGACTTTTTCCTCGCACTCCGAGAAAGAAATCAGGGAAAGAGATCTAGTATCAGTCATGCCTTGCCTCCCAAATCCAAAATGGAGAAAATCAAAGAAATGATGAAGGCTCATTCCAAAAGGTTCTCACCAAAGATGAGAGCCTACCAAGTGCTAAAAGGACATCTACTAGAGTTAGACCAAAAAATTAAAGTCGAATGGAGGAAAATACTTAATATTCCTAAAAAGGAGAGAAGTCCCGAGCAACACAGAGCTCCAACCGAGAATTAGGAAATCAAGAATGATCAAGCTACAGAGAGAAAAAAACCAATCATCATCGATGTTGAGTTGGACAAGGAGGAACTGGACACCACAGGCAACTAAGATATGGATGTTGCAGATGAGATATGGCTAGACACCACTATGGACAACATTGTGGATAACACAGTCATTGACATAACTGATGATCCAGCAGAAGAAATACAAAAAGATGAAGATGTCACTATTACCAAGGACAAAACCGATGAACAAGGCATAACATTTGACACTTCATAGGTGAACATATCAAGCAACATGCCAATATTGATGCAAGACATCAATATACTTCAAGAAAAATAAAAATCACCTAACAAAGATTCAAGCATTCCCGAGGATGAAGGGGATGAAAGAAAGAAAGACAACATCGATGATCAGAATGTCATTGGAGACACTCGTATTGTAACTGAAACTGACAAGGTTACAGAAGGAGATTTAAAGCAAACAGATGGAGACACTACTAAGAAGAATGAACAAACAAAGGAAGATGAAGTACATAAGGAAATTGATGAAGGAACTAAACTCAAAGATGAAATTATTGAGGTAACCGAATAAGTTGCTATAGATAATGTAAAGGTTGATGTGGAGATGTCCACTCAAAACCAACAAGCTCACACCAAATCACAATAGCATAAAGAGGCAACACAACAAATCATTTCATCTAGCACATTAGACAAAGCCGAGAAGATGGCTATGGTTCTACATTCAAGTGAAACTCAGAAGAAGAAGAAGAAATCAAAAAATACTAAGTTGGAAGTCACTTTAGATGAGATCATTAAAATACCCAAATGTGACCCAACCACACTAGAATATGAAGCACTTAAAGAGTACGGTGAAATATGCCAAAGGAAGGCACTAGAGGAGAAGCTGAGAAAGCAGTGCCAAGACTCCATGGTACTAGAAACAACTAAGGACATCTTGCACTAGATTGTACCCAATGTTGATGTTGATCAAAATAGACCTATCCTTGATCAAATAGGCAGTCTCACCAAATCCATTACAATGCACAACATTGATGCAGAAAAGGCAATTGAGGAGCAAGAAGAGAAAAGATATAAGCACAAACTTGTTCAAAAGATCAGCCAAGAAGTGGCAGTAAACAAGGTAAAGCTTTCATAATCAGTAAGTGAATTAGATCCAATAATTTATTAAGCTATTTCCTTGATACAACAATTGAGCACAATTGATAAATTCACTAAGGAGGATAGTGATAAGATAGCAAAGTTAGATTCCAATCTAGCTACTAGTGGTAAAGGCTTAACCACCGAGGACAATACAATAAAGTTGCATGATGAGAAAATTGTTGAGGTAAAAAGGTTAAGATAGGAACTATGGGAAGTAGAAACACAATTCGGGGAAGAGGTCACCAAGATCCATGCTCAACTTCTACCAAATCTAACACTGCTTCAACAACATATCAGTTTAGCAAGACAACTGATAGCCACCCCCGAGATGTCTGTAGCAGACAACATCTACAATATGCATTCAAGGATCACACTCAAGCACATGGATCTAGACAACCTAAAGGAACAATGGGAGAAGATGATGGAGGTCATGAAGTCCTCACACTCTCACATTTTTTATAAGCTATAAGGTATACACCTTTTCCCTTAATATCAAAAAAGGGGGAAAATAATGATATGTACAAATAGGAAACTATACAGTACTACAGAAAAAGAACAAAAAAAGGGGGTATAATTATATGTACAACACAAGGTGAAAAGAAGAAGAGAATCATGTAGATACACTTATACTATACCGACATATGCATAGGGGGAGTCATGAAATGACTAAGGAATATATATGTTGTACCTACTAAACATTTTGTTAGTAGTTTGCACATATCAGTTTTTGATACTAATGTCAAAGGGGGAGATTGATGACACTATTTTTCCATTAGTATGCAAACAACACTTTCGGTAAACATACACCGAAAGATAGGGAAAAGAGAAAACCAAATATACAGCTATCAGAGATCACCAAAAACTGCTAGGTACAAAGAAAATCGATGACACAATTTTGTGTCTAAACTGAAAATGCAAAGTGGAAAGGAGAAAGAGGAACGCGACAGTGGAACCTGAAAAGAAAGTCATAGTGCAAATTGAAAGAACAATAAAAGAGGAACCTAAGAGATAGTTCAAGCAAGGAACACCGAGAGATAGTATAATTGACTTCAGAGCATAACCGACTGACAAAAACCAAAAGTCAGTTACATCCTGCAAATAGTGGATCTGACTTCCACGTCAGATAAAACAGTCATGTTCTATTTATAGAGTCTTGATTTTTTTTTAAACCATTTCTTTAGGGACAAGAAATATGAATGTAAGTGTTTTAATCAGTCTAACTGATTTAAAACACATAGACTAGGATATCAAGGTCAATTTGTAAAACTGTGATCTTAGAGTTAATATTATTTTATGTGAAACTTGATTAAGTCAATCTGTCTTATAAATAGATTTTGTAATCATTCATTATAGATTATTTGATGATGATGAGAGGATGAATGTAGCCCATGAGCACATCTATGGATTAGACTGAAAGTTTCAAGAACCAAAACTGCAAAAGGTGAATTTGGTTATCAATAACAAAGAATAGAGGCTACCAAGAAACAAAGCTATTATTCAATCACATTAGGTGATATACTTATACATGTAATCTATAATGGATCTATAATCAGCAATGGGAGATTGCATACACCGGTTCAAATTGTAATTTTCTTACATTCTAACAAGTGAAGAAAAGTGTAAAAATCCTTTCATGGAAGGTGGATTTAACCATCCAATTGTAAATCTCTTAACCGAGTGCACACTAAATAGTATTTCTAAAGCTCTTAACAGAGTATACTTTAATAGGTCTCCATAGATAGTCTTAACAGGGTAGATCATTAGAAGTGATCAAATTGTTAGCCTTAACTTGCCCCTTCCAATCTGCAGATAGTGAATAATTTGTGGGTGCCATCCCCTCCACAGTTTTTACTTCCTAACAGGATTTTTCTATGTAATCATATCTGGTGTTATGTGTCAATTACTTTCATGAATGTTTCTATGAATGTTCATATGTTTGATTAAGTTTATGAGTTGATAAATCTTACATCAAGATAGCATAGAACAGATGGTTGGATAAACAATTGATTAACTAAAGGATAAAGGTTAAAAAATACAAAGTTTTAGAGGTACTGATTTGCCCCTCTCCTCTCAGTACACACTTCCCATTAATTCCAACACTCAGTTATTCTAACAATTTCAAGTGAATTTAAGCATTCAAGATGAATTCAAGATCTCAAGCCAAGACATTCTTCTTCAATCCCATCAAGGAAATATTCTTCAAGTTGGAGCAAGATTTTCTATACAAGGGTGGTAAATTAGTGGATCTCTCAAATAATAAACAAGATCCATCTATATTCTCTCCATTTATTCATGTCTCTCTCTCTCCCTTCTTGCAAGTGTTATCAAGCATATCAAAAATCAAGATCTAGGAGTGACATTCATAGATCCATGCATATGTGAAGGCATCCTTTTTTCTACATCTCATTCACAAGGTCATCAAATACATTCAAACTATATATACAAGTATTCTTCATGAATTTGAGAGATAAATACATCCATTCATGAGGGAAAATATATTAACACAGTAATTTGCCTTTGTGTTTACAATACATGCTTTAAATTTGTGAATTTTCCTTGCATATTTGAAGGTTGATTCCTAAATAGGGATTTGACCAAGGTAAACCCATTTAGAAAACCTTTTCCTCATTTTTCTCTATGTAGGAATCAACTACAGACCCACAGTTGTAGATTTAGACAGTGCAGATCCTGACAGAGCTACCAGTAAAATTTGAACCCAAAATTTAGGGTATAGAACATTTCATCCGCTATGCACCTAGGTACAAAACATTTTAGCCATTTTTTATCCTCCTATTCAGCTCAAAAATTTAAGGAAAAAAATTTATCAGAGTGAAGATTGTAGATATTGAGTTATAGCTAGTTTCGGGACTCCGACATTCAGAAAATCAGTAATTAAACAAAAAGGTCTTCATTATCTCCCAGGTGCATTTTTATTTCTTTGCATCTACATTTTCTAGTTTACATTCATTTTCACTTTTCAAGTCAAAGCCTCTTTAAGGAAAGACAACTTATCCCAATTAGTGCTTGAATCCATATTTGAGCCTATTGGGGTGATGCCCTTCCTAATTAGAAATAAAAGTTGAAAAGGGGGTGTGATTTTCCCTCTATTTGAATGCATGTCCCCTTTTCCTATTGTTCAAGAGAAATGAGTTGTATCTGGCCACACCAATAGCGATTCAATGGTAAATCCTATAGATAAATAGATAATAAACCATATTTTGTCAAAGGAATCACTATCCCCATGCTACAAAAGTAGAGAAACCTTGCAACAATCAATAAAAATCGGGCATGGGCACTAAAAATGAATCAACCTCAGCCACAAAGGCTTCACTTAGTGAACTCAAATCATAGAATGTGCATTTGTGGCATACTAAAGAATCCCCCTATTTTTAAAAATATTTCCCCAAACTCCTTTTTTTTCACCCCCATCCAATACCCCCACACCTTTTTTCCTATATAAACCCCCACCCCCACCCTCAAAATGCCCCCCTCACCCTTATTTAGGAAATATATTGCCCCCTTTTTTTGCCCATTTCAAACCCCCCAATATGAACACATGTGATATTGTATTGCCCCTTTAGTGAAGACCCCATGACCTGAACACCCAGAACATACACCAAAGTCTCCATCACGATAGAATAAATATCAAAGAGATATCTCAGGGACAAGAACACTAATGGCACCAAACATCTGCAGTCAAAAAACCCAAAACTATAGAGTCAAACCAGTGAATTATCATCAACAAATGACTTAGAGAGAACAACCAAAATAGAAGAAAACTCATCACCCATAAGGAGTCATGACTAGAATAGAAGTGAATCCCACACAACCCACAACGAGCTAGGGAAAGAGCTTTCATCTATAAAGGAATAAGAAGATCCGTACAATACTAGTATTTTCCCTTCTATGCATCCCCATCTACAATGTTGTTTGGATTTTTTGATCCACTCCCTTTCTCACTTGCCTACTCCATGTTAGTACACTTTATAAATTTTATGTAATATTGTGTTATATATTAATTATTAGATATTATACATGTTATATATTATAGTGTTCCAATGTAAAAACTCTTAACATTATATATGCTTCTTATTTCAAGATTTAAATAAGTTATATTTGTAAGGTATATTTAATATATAATAATATTAATATTTTATATTGACATCTAATATATTATTTTAAATAGATTATATTACATTAAATTTATTATGATATTATATTATACTATACTATATTATTTAGATTATATATTTTTCAATATTTAATTTAATATGTTTTTTTATTTTATTCAACAATAAAAAAATGTGTTGTCCCTTACAAAATCACAACCCAAAGGCATAAAAAACAAAAATTTAATAGTACACTAACAACAAATCAACATAAAAAACCTAAGGAAAAACAATAGATTGTAAGCAATAATTAACAACACATAGTTCAACAACATATTCACAACAAAAACTAATAGCAAACTATAACTAAACAAAATATTCACCTCGGGACCATGTTAATACTACAAGGTCCAATATTACTGAGGGGGGCGGGGGTGAAACAGTAATCTATCATATCTAAAACTTTTCACAATTCATTCAACACCATAAACCACATTCATCAACTTTAAACCTTATGCATGTAATAAACAAAGTAACCAAACAATCATCCACACATGAAACAAAATAACACCAGTATTTTTATTATGGAAACCCTGACTAAGGGTGAAAACCACGAGGGGGATTAGCACCCAAAAATATATGCACTCTTCTAAAATGAACCCTATTAAAGGCCTAGCCCTGTTAGGAACTTACAATGATGCCCTATTAGGAGTAGACCCCGTTAGGAGTCACTAGGTTAAGGGATTTACGTCCAGCCCTATTAGGAGTAACCTTGTTAAAGGAATTCAGACCCTAGTTAAAGAGTCACCTTGCTAAAGGATTTACAAATCAGACCTATTAAATTCTACTCAATTAAGGGATTTTGTTGCAAAAATTGTTAAGAATCAACTGTAAAAGCCCTCTTTGGTTCTAACTCTGACAAGCACTGAATTGTTTCAATTTTTGTTGTTTTTTTTTTTTTATGAATGAATGTGGTATACTTGCAATTTTTTATATGAAAATATAATGCAACAAATAAAATATATTGCAATAATAATTTTGCAACTCAAATATGAAATTGCATTGAAAATACACAGCTGAAAATTCCATATTTTTATACCAACTTGAATACTCATTATTTTAACAATATATTGACAACCCAGTTCATTAAATAACCCCTATTATCTAAAATAATAATACCTATAAAATATAAGAGTTACAATTAATGAACTCGCAAGTAATACATGCCAGGAAACCCTTTGAAAGGATGAAAAACAACAGTAGATGAATTCTTAAATAAACAAATACTTGTAATCTAATTTATAATTATACCTATAACATCTTTACAATCTATAGTTGATAAACCTTCAAATGCATGCTCAAACCCTCATCCAAAATCTTCAAAACTTCACCAATTAAGCTCAAAAATGACTTATGTATAAAGTCATCACCGGATTGCACAATTAGTTGGATAGTTCACCAATTCAAAGTGTTGAAGCCTATGTAGAATTTACAATTCCACCATGCTAAAATTCTTCAAACCCTTATTTCTTCACTTCACTCAAATCAACAAAAAACAAATGCACAATAGAATGAATTTGCTTTTGGCACAAGCATTACTTTTATAATAATAAAAAATATCTTCTTCAAGACACCAAAAGAAAATATCCTCTCTCACACACTTTTCACTAAAGAACCTTAATCAATACACTTTTTAATTAGAAGTCTTCATTTAATAATTTTAAATTAATAATAAATAACTTTAAAAGTAAAAGCTTCGTGAAGACACTTTTCACTTAAAAGCATTGCTTTTAAGACTTAGGATTATATTCCATGTGAATTAATTATTAAATAATAATTTAGCCACTAAAATAATAATAAATCCCAAAATACTTATCCTTTAAATATGTCGTCTAAAATAGGAGTCACAACTAATATTTCCTCATGTGACCAAATGCACTTTCCAAAAATAGAAAGGGTCCTTCTTGGTCAACCTCAAACTTACAATAGATAGTAAGTATATGAACTAAGACCACAAAATTCCAATCTGAGCCAAATGAAGACCAAATTGGAACCTGCTAAATTGGGGACATTACATTCCTCCCTCTCCAACTTTGGTTATCCTCAAGCAATCGCCAAAAAAAGGCACATAGCAGTCCACCCA
Source organism: Thuja plicata (assembly GCA_018584345.1). NCBI lineage: Eukaryota > Viridiplantae > Streptophyta > Pinopsida > Cupressales > Cupressaceae > Thuja > Thuja plicata. Next base: position 1,907,057 of record MU223366.1, on the reverse strand, counting down.
GATCCCAAGGATAAGTATGTATAATATCCCAAGCATCACCTAAAAACCCCTATGATGACAACTCCATGCACGAAGTTGTCCTGATCAAACTATCACCATGCCAACCATAGCGACCCACACAATCTGCAGTGATAATATTGCCTCCCTTGGATCCCAGTAGAGATGAAACTCACAACCATCAAAAACAAGAATGAATGGATATCCAAAAATATCTAACAAACTAGAACTTTGTGCACGCCCTGCCAATCTACTCTATGTAATCTAAAAATCCATATATCCAGCCACTGTAAAAACCATCTTGGATGTACTGACCCTACAAGCCACCTCCTACTAACTTGTAGTAACCAACCCCATCAACTGCAGATGGAAGAAAAACCATCCCAAAAAGGATTATATAACCTTGAAGCCAACCCACATTGATTTGGAAACAAGTCCTCAACTAGTGGGCCTAAAGTGAAGTGATTAGTGTTCCTCACTATGTAATCATGGTGAAATGCTTCAATCCCTATCATATGCTCATCAAAATCCAACTGAGAATCATGAGAGGGCTTTATTCTTTGACTCCCAACAAGTGGTTTGGCAGGGTCTAGACTAACTTGCTTAGCAAACCCAACCACAAAATCCCAATGAGGAATCATTATAGTCAAGGCATCTACAATATTGCCCACTAATAGCTGAATATTGTGAGAACCCCATATGAGTGTGCCCTCAAAAGTTCTGAAGGGTCCATCCCACAAAATTGGACTCTTAAGCAAGTACTCCATAAACAACTTCGTGCAGTAGAAAATTTAAGAAGAAGCATCAACCGACTCCACTGCAATCCACAACTGATCCCCCAGAAACTGTCCCCAAACCAGATGAAACAAATCATGAGAACTAGTCCCCAAACTAGATGATAACCTATCCCTATCCTATGAATCAAAGGTAGTAGTTTCAAAAAATGGAACACAAATCTCTAATGTATCCACTCCTTCTACCTCGAGACTCTCAACAACCTACTCTACATCATCTATCATCATGCTAACAACTGGAGATCTTGATACCCCAAATCTCTCTCTACTGTCCTCCACTGAAGTACACACCTCAACTATATGTATTACATATATCTCAAGGATGGATGTAACTATGTCCCAACACATCCATCACTACCAACTATGGAAGTTGACTCACCACAAACCAATGCTATATGCAGCTGAAGTGGATCTATGGCTGACAAAGACTGAATCCTCTCCAACTCCATAGTCACCTTTGCTAAACATCCTTGTGACTCTTGGAGAGCCAAATGAGTGTCCTATAAATCCTTCTAAGTCACTGTGATCTCCTAAGTAAGCTCACTCACCTCCTCCTCCATGTCCATCAGTTCCTCATATGTCATATTCCCCCACTCAACTAGGTGATCTCGGTCAGCTACCAACAGTAAATAGTTCTATCTCAAAATCCTAACAGCCTCTCGCAAGGAATGAATCACTCTCAGGGAAAGGTAACCACCACCATTCTCATCTTCCATAGGAGCACCCAAACCATAAACAACCCACATCTGATGAGAGAAATCAAAATGCTTGAGAGTAGAAGTAATGTCTCTCTCACCAACTCTCAACTGGCTAGTCACATGATGACTCTTCACAACGGGTCTCCTATGTACAATCTCAACTACTATGTGCAATCACAACTGCACTATACATACTATGGAAGGAAGTTGTATCTAACAAAATCCCCTCAAGATCACCATATCTATGTGTATTGACATTTGAGCACACATATTCAAAATAAGTACTGACATCAAACTCATCCTCATCTACCCCCGAGGAAGCTATTTTTGAATCTGACTCATCACAATCCTCAGCTACCTCATCCTCTACATCCACATGATAACCCAGATCCTAAGACCCATCCTCACTCACTAACAACTCAGATTCCTCCCCCAAGGTCTGATAAATCAAGCATGACTAGCTGTAGAAAGAGTCATCCTCATGAGTAACTAAAGAAGTAACCTAATCTAAAGGAATAGAAGCTCTGGCTGAAACAAAATCTTGCCACTCATAAGCTTCCCCATCCTCATTTGTGATTCCCTACAGAAAAGGATTATGGAACCCACCATCACAAGATAACAATGTTGATTCCACACCCAATGTATGATATAAAGAACTAGATACCCTGAAGCACCCATCATTCTCACTCTCAACATCAGAGGTATCCACAATGCTAGTATCAACATTGTCTATTTGAGACCCCTTTGCTATCTATGGCTGCATCTATGACTCAATTTCATTGCATGAATCATCTACACTTTGGCATAAATCTATATCACCTGAGTCATGTCTAACACTCCCATTATGAGTGTCATCACTGGATAGCTCCATGCTCACATCTCAATACATGAAAATATTGTTGTCTCCTGCACTGGAAACATAATCTGTCTATATATCAAAATAATCTACCTCTATTTAATATATAGGTATCACTAAAGAGTTCTAAATTTCAAAAACTAATATAGAAGTAATTACAAACTCATTCCTTTAACTGATATCAACATGTATCATGTCATGCCTTGGTTTTTTCATCAAAAATTATATAAAGATAAAGATATCTCTATCACAGATATGTATATCTATTATAATGTCTTTCCAAGAATTTGTTGGTCTTCTTTTCTTTTTTATATAGTTTCTTTTTCCTTTTTGGTTTTTGTTTTTTTCTCATGCTTGTGCCTTTTCAGTACTCACACACACACACACACACACACACACACACACACTTATTTATTTGTTTGGTGGTTTGTTTTAGTATCCATTTAGTGCATACATGTATATATATGCATACATATATATGTAGATCTTATGGTAAGACATATTATCAATTAGTGTCGACCGAGCCAGCAAGCATTATGCAAAGTCCCAAGTGATCATCATTTTTTGAGTGATCAGTATGACCTGAGTGATTTGCAGTATCGCCTGAGTGATAGTTTATCACCTGAGTAGATTTTTGGACCTGAGTGATAGTTTGGAGCCAACCTTGCATATATTGTTAAATATAATTTCATTTATTACAAGCCAACTTACAGAGTTATTTGTTGGATAAAGATATATATGTAAGATAGTTTATTTTATCCAGTGTGTAAAAAGAATAAGTAAAAATGTATGCATAAGTGTAAATACATGCAAATGGCAATTTGATTAAGAGAAGAAGTATTCAGGAAAACAAAGTCTCATCTATCACATTCAGGTGATCAGAAGGATCTTATTCAGCAATCACAGTTGCACAGAGAATATCATCAACTAGTTCAGTCTCATAGGTGGATCAGAAAAATCCTTTGACAAGGTGGACCTAATAGTCCTTTCTCTAAATCTCTTAACAAAGTTGCATTACTTATTTTATTGTACAAAATCCTTTAACAAGGTGGACCTAATAGTCCTTTCCATGCTCCTAATAGGGAAGGCCATCAAAAGTAGTCATTGTAAGCTCTAACAGGCTAAATTTATACTGCAATACTAAATCTTGTGGGTATCATCCCCACCCCAATTTTACTTTCTTTTGGAAGGTTTCTGGGTAACCAAATATTATGTTATGTGTTGTGTATGATTCTTTAATTTCAAGTTCTATGTATGCAAACAAATAATTTAATCTAATTGTGGATTAAAAGGATTAAGTTTTATTGGTTCCTGATTCCCACCCCCCCCCCACCCCCTCAATCACTAGGCACATCATATATTTCCAAAAATTGGTATCATAGCAGTGGTTCTCTTATCAGGATTTTAACAACTTGAGAAAAGATCAGAAGCTATGGAAACATTCACACTGGAGAAAGCCATTGAGAATGAAAAGATAGATCTTAAAGTGTCCATGGATCAAATCATGAAACTTAAGGAGAAGCTCTCTTTCCCTGAAAAGAAGAAAAGAATTAGCAGTGTAGATGAATGACAAGAACTATATAGAAGAAAGAATTGAAGACTTTTGCAAGGATAGAAGTTCTAAAGAAGATGATGCAGCCATTGAAGACTTACTTACAAAGAATCTCACTTTACATGAAGAAGTCAGAAAGTTGAAGAGAGAACGGGAAATTCACTCAATCAGAATATGTGAAGTAATGGAACTAAAGAACAAAGAAGAAGATGACAGAAATATAGCACAAGAAGATAAAAGACTACTAAGTACAATATTAAAAGAAAAATGAAATGAAATCCAACACTTGTCACTTCATAAAACTGATTTGGTAAGTCAACTCAACAATGCAACACAGGAAGTTGTCAATCTAAGAACAAAAAATGAAAGACTGCACAATGATTTCAATGATGAAAAGTAAACAAATGAAATTATGATGAATTCACAAACTAGCATGGATTAGGAAACAAAACTTAGACATCATGGACAAACTAGATTAGGTTATACTAAGCAAGGTGAATCCTCACAGTAAGGAGCTCAAAAGAACAACAAGCCTACATGTTATCATTGTGGTTAGTTGGGGCATACATCAAATAAATGTTGGAGAAATGGAAATTCAAAATTTAATGGTAATGCTACAGTTGTAACAAACATGACATAGAGAAAGTAAATGCAAATAGAAACCTAAGTTTAAAGGAAAATGCTACAAATGCAACAAACAAGGTCATAGATCTTCAGAGTGCAGAACTAAGAATTGGAATCCTGCTAAAGAATTAGCCAAGGCAATTTTGGGTTGGGATTACAAAAAATGGTACAGATGTTGTCATTGTGGTGAATATGGACACATTGGTGCAAACTGTATGAAGACTCACTTCAGAAAAATGGATCCTACTAAGAGATGTTATGTGTGCAAGCAACTCGGTCATCTAAGCAAGAACTGTATGAACAGAGAAAAATTTGATACTGGTTTTGAGAATGGTAAATCTAGAGTCTCAGAAATTAGAACTCAAATGAGAAAGCAATGGGTAAGGAAATCCTCAAATAATTCAAATCAAAGTAATGAAGGATCTAATCACACCATAAATAGTGAACAGGGCGGATCTACCATTACATAATAGGAATGTAAGGAGATGACTAGAACTATAGAGTACAAGTCATCCTACATTAGTTCCAGATAAGCTAAACAATCCAAAACCACATATTGATGCATGAGGACATGTTATAGTTCTACCCGAGTTAGAATGTTAGTTACACCCGAGCCACTCTAGCTTAACCGAGCTAAGTCAGGCAGTATTGATAATTAGAAAGTTGGTTTCACCTGAGCTTTCAAGTGAATCTGAGAAACACCCGAGTCATGTCAGAAACTATGTACGGAGCATTTAATGAAATACTCCAACAGTTGAAAATCTCTTATAAATGAAGGATTGTAAATATTATTGCTTACAAATCTTTTAGTTTACGAATCAATCCAGATCCCCTGAAGATTTAGTACAAATTTGTGATTATAAGTGAATTTTAATCATTTTGTCTGAACAGATATGGCATCCACTTCTAGCAGTAAGGTCAAGAAAGGTTCTGAGATGTTAGTAAGAAATGAAATTTGTGACCCACCAGTGTTTAAGCTTCATCCAAAAATTGCAGAGGAGATAAACCTGATGCGAGCTCATTCCCTAATCCCTCTGAGAGTGTTACTGGTTAATGACATCCAAAGCTTCTATCACTACAACATACATGAGCTTGGAACTATTGAGATGAGTAAAGCATATGATGTATTATGTGCAAATGGGAGTCTAAAGCTCGAGCATAAGCACCTTGAAACCAAGGGTTTGACACACATCATGCACATGCCAAGGGATTTCTAGGAAAAATGGATAAGATATGTTCTTAGCCATATCCACGACATGCAAATATGGTTGGAACATCCTGTGATGATCACAAAGAAGATAATTCACCATGTCACTGGGATCCTAATGCTAGATAAACCAAAAGCTACCAAAACCCTAGCTCAGGATGACCTAACTGAGTTAACTCTTTCCAAGTGGGATGGCAGAGGCATGAGACTTAATAGAGTAACTGATATGGAATTGAAATTTGGCATTCATGTTATAGACCACAAGATATACAGTTCGAGTAGACCCAACAACATTCCATGTGAAGTTGTTGACCTAGTATACAAAGTGGTGAAAATGAATCTGGTATTTGACCTGGTAGAATTACACCTCGTCCAATTGAGAAAGAATATGGAAACCATCTGAATATCCAAATCCAATTCATGTAAGTTTGGTTCTCTTCTTATCTACATACTATTTTATGTTGAGAATTTCTTTCCCTCCAAGGGTACAGTGGCATGGAAGAAGGATATGCCAATAATCCATCAGATTAATGAATTCATAGCTGAGTTAGGAGATAAATTTGATAACATTATGGATGGATACTTTGAGAATTTCAAATAAAAGATGCAGAGTAGGTACCAAATTCCCAAAAAACTAGTTGAAGATTACAAAGATGAAATTTGTTTCCTAGTTGATTGTGATAAGGTTTATATACAAGAAGTAAATCCTAGGGTTGCATGGGTAAAACCTCTGTCATATGAAGTAAACAAAGATGACAAAAAAGATATCATAGAGGCTCTTGTAAATGAACCTGCCAATCCAAAGGCACCCTACTTTGGAATATATGAGGAAGAAAAGAGCAAGATATCTTTGGAAATTGAGATTCCCAAGATATTGAAAAGAGAAAAGAAGAGTATTGATACATTCAAGAAGAAGTATGGAAAGACCTCTGACTCTCCTGCCATCTCTGAGAGTAAAGAGGATAGATTTAAAATAGAGGATGTTGAATATGAAGAAGAAAAGGAAGAAATTGATATTGAACCTCCACAGAAGAAGAGGAAAGCAACACCCAAATAGAAAAAGGCAAAAGGCACTACCCCTATTGTCACCTTGAGGAGATCAAGGAGAAGACATGTACTGAGTGATGATGAGGATGATGATGAAGAAGATGATACTATGGTTTTCACTAAACCAACACCCACACTTGATCAGAAGATTAAAGAAGTGAAAGAAGGAAGAGCTGTGAGTTCTTTGAATTCACTGAATTATGCTTCTAGGACTAAGGAAGAAAAGAAGAAGATTGAAGAAGCAGTGGTGGAGAATATGGGAAAATGGAAATATGACCCCTCTGAGCTGAAGAACTATATGACTGAAGACCTATTCAAGGTAGTCTCCATTCCCTAAAATAATACAATCCAAACTAAAATGGACATAAGGAAACAGACATTGAAGAAAGTTATACCTGCAATGAAGGGCAAAGAAGTAAAAGAGGCCTTGAGAAAATATCAAAATAATCACACCCCAAGATTCAGGGCATTCCAAATATTGAACAAAAATGTAGAAGATGTAGTTCAACATACCACATTAGTGTGGAAATCAATATTTGAGATGAAAGAAGATAATGAGGCAGAAGTACCAAGTACAGACCCTCCAAATCAGGAAAATGATGATACACTACCCGAGGTACATACTATTGAAGAGTCCAATGTTGAGAAGATTACAGTTGAGGTAATGGCATCATTACCCCAATCTCCTATCTAGAATATAGTACCTCCAAGAAAGGAAAAGGTTGCAGAATCCACATCTAAATATGTAGTAACCGAGAAACAAGCTCCACTTACTACTTAGTCAAGCACACCTGGTTCGTAGAAAGACAAGGTAAATATTTTTGCTGCTAGTATTGACTCATCAATTAAAATTGATTCAAAAATTGGTACTGTAAAGGTCAAGAACCTAATTAGAATGAATAATGAAGAAAAGGATGAGGAAGTTAAAGGTAAATAAATTATTCCTTCACCGAGTCCTAAGATAAAAGGAAAGGAAAAAGCAGTAATTACTGATGAGATAGATCTTGACAAAGAAGTTGTGATTCCAAATTGGGATCTATCCAGCTTATCTATAGAACAAATAGATATTCTAGGAGAACTGTGGAAGAAAAGAGCTACACAACAGAAGCTCTGAAAGGAAAGACAAAGGAATAAAGTACTTGAAGATGTCAAAGGCATATTTGTAGATGCATTGCATATTGAAGTCAATGAGAGTGACTTGATAATGGACCAACTTGTTGACATTGTCCACAAGTTCAACATAGATATGAATGGTCAAGAGAAGTTACTCGAGAAGGTAGAGAATAAATTTGAGAACAAGGTTTTAGAAAACATTGCAAAGAAGATTGCAATTGACTAGGTGCAACTTACAAATATCATCAGCACTCTAGAAACTATCATGACAATTGTGGTAGCACTATTTGTAAACTTGAGTAACACCTCTAACTTTACTATGGAGATCAAGAACAAGATAGTGAAGATTGATGGGGACATGAAGGAAAGTGCAAGGTAGTTAGCACTTGACCCAAGCACTAGTTCCACTCACTTCATGAAGATCAAGTATCTTACTGATCTACAGGCTGAATTGTTGAGAGAAGAAGAAAGGACCGGAGAATCACTTATAGCAATCTAGAGCCAACTTCTACCACGCATAGATGGAATGTAGAAACACATAACACATTCAAAGACACTCATCCATGACAAAAATTTCTCAGTTGTCAATCTAATGATAGAGTTGTCTGCAAAGCTACAAGTTGAAGTGCACATCATGAAGGTGCTACAGGTAAATTGGGATGACACTTTGTCTCAGATTTTGAAGGTACATAGTGATTTCCTATCCTACTTTGGAATAACCTTGAAAATATTCTTTTTGTCATTTTTGTCAAAAACAAGGAGGGAATATCATTATATTCTAACTAAGGGGAAATATCATTGAGCAAACACATGTACAGTGGAACAATGTAGAAAATATACTTTACAAAAACAATTTTTGAAAAGAACAAAAACAGAGTCAGTTGGACCCAAGCAATAGAAGTAGTGTCAAAACCCGAGCAGATAGTAAGGGGGAATTTTAACATATCAGAAAAGAAATTCAATGATAAATGTTTTTTTCACTAATGCCAAAGGGGGAGATTGTAGACCTTATGGTAAGACATATTTTCAATTAGTGTCAAAACACTTAGTCAACTAGTGTCGACCGAGCCAGCAAGCATTATGCAAAGTCCCAAGTGATCAGCATTGCCTGAGTGATCAACATTGCCCAAGTGATTAGTATTGCCCGAGTGATCAGCATTTCCGAAGTGATCAGTATGACTCGAGTGATTTGCAGTATTTCCTGAGTGATAGTTTATCACCCGAGTAGACTTATGGACCCAAGTGACAGTTTGGAGCTGAACTTGCATATATTGTTAAATATAATTTTGTTTATTACAAGCTGACTTACAGAGTTATTTGTTGGATAAAGATATATATGTAACATATTTTTATTTATCCATTGTGTAAAAAGAATAAGTAAAAATGTATGCATAAGTGTAAAGACATGCAAATGGCAGTTTGATTAAGAGTAGAAGTATTCAAGATAGCAGAGTCTCATCTATCACACTCAGGTGATCAGTTATATTCAGAAGAATCTTACTCAATAATCACAGTTGCACAGAGAAGACCATCAACTGGTTCATTCTCACAGGTGGATTAGGAAAATCATTTAACAAGGTGGACCTAATAGTCCTTTCTCTAAATCTCTTAACAAAGTTGCATTACTTATTGTATTGTACAAAATCCTTTAACAAGGTGGACCTAACAGTCCTTTCTATGCTCCTAACAAGGAAAGCCATCAGAAGTGGTCATTGTAAGCTCTAACAGGCTAAATTTATACTGCAGTACTAAATCTTGTGGGTATCATCCCCACCCCAATTTTACTTTCTTTTGAAAGGTTTATGGGTAACCAAATATTGTTTTTTGTGTTGTGTATGATTCTTTACTTTCAAGTTCTATGCATGCAAACAAATAAGTTAATCTAATTGTGGATTAAAAGGATTAAGTTTTATTGGTTCCTGATTCACTGCCCCCCTCTCAGTCACAGGGCACATCATATATTTCCAACAATATATGCCTCCATAGATGATCCCAGATATATATATATATATAT
>MU223366.1:1880375-1891379 GCA_018584345.1 Thuja plicata | reverse complement strand
ATAATAAAATAACCTATCCTTAAGGTTTTGGACATTATTTGACCAATAGTTGACCAAGGGCTTATTAAATGCCAATCTTGGGACTAGGCCTTACAAAGGGTGTCCAATATGAAACCTTTATTACTAAATTGACCTAGAGGCCACTAGGACCTTCAAGGAATCCATATGTGCCAAAAAAACACTAATATTATCTAGGGTTCTCCTACACCATACTCCTTATGATATTTGAACTCAAGTTCCTACTTGAGTTTAACTGATCAAGAGTGATGCCATGCTATTTGATTTGTTTATCTATCATCTAGGTAGCATTAATGTTAGGGAGTCCTTTCCATTTGACCAGGTATTGCATATTTTTTTTTTCCTTGTTTGCTTCAGAAACTTGGACTCAAGAACTATTTCCAACTCCACTGGTTTTCTTTTTGGAAGATCTGTGATATAGTCCCCATCCTCCTCATTTTGTGGATCCTGCACATTGGTCACATCTAAAACACATTTGTAAGGGGTGAGATCTAAAGCATTAAATATAGGAGAGATTGATAGTGTAGGAGGAAGAGATATTTCATAAGCATTTTCACCCATCTTGTTGAGAATGGTGCATGGCCCAAATTTCTTAATATGTAACTTTTAATATCTTCCCTTGGGTAGTCGATCATTTCTTAGGTAAGTTCATACTTTGTCTTTAATTTGGAAATGGATTTCTCTTATTTTCTTATCTACTTGTGCTTTGTATTTCATGGTGGATTTTTGCAATGTTTCTTTCACTTCTACCTACACTTTAGTGATTAGTTTCTCCAATTCTTCACCTTGTACACTAACTCTAAAATCAGAAGGTAATTCCACCAAATCTAATGGGCCTTTTGGGTGAAGTCCATAAACAATTTGAAAAGGTGTTTTTCCAGTAGATCTGTTCATTGAATCATTGAATGTAAACTCTACTTGAGGCAAGATCATGTCCAAAATTTGAGAATGTTGTTTAGTAAGACATCTTAGGAGGTTTCCAAGTGACCTATTGACCACTTCAATTTTCCCATCATTTTGTGGGTGATAGGCAGAACCATAGGTCAGATTCCTGCCAAGCTTTTTAAAAAGAGTCCTCCAAAAATGTCCTTGGAATTTAACATCTCTGCCTGAAACCATTTTTTGAGGTAAGCCATGAATTCTGACTACTTCTTTGAAGAAGATATGTGCTATGTGAGATGCATCATTTGTGCTTTTATAGGGAACAAAGTGGACCATCTTGCTGAATATATCCACTATGAAAAACACACTATCAAAACCATGTTTGGTTCTAGGCAAACCCATCAGAAAATCCATTGAAATTGATTCCCATGGCCTAGTGGGAATTGGTAGAGACTGATATATTCCTTGGTTAGTAGATACACCTTTGGCTTGTTGACAAATGGTACAAGTTTATATGAAATTTTTGACTTCATTTCCCATTTTCTGCCAAAAGTAACTCCTTTTTACTAGGTCTTTTGTTTTGTCTATTCCAAAGTGACCTCCCAAGCAACCACAATGTTTTTTTTTTATGATATTTGTTCTAATGGAACATCTAGGTATGCATAGTTGAGCCCCTTTGAACAAGATTCCATTCTAAATTAGAAAATTAGAAAAATTAGTATAATATTTACCTATCATCTTGGTGCAAACCTCAAACATTTCTCCAAAATATGGATCATCTGCATACAAATGTTTTATTGAGTCAATCCCCACACTCTGAAATTGTACTTCTTCAACCAAACCAACCCTTCTACTTAGGGCATCAACCACTTTGTTTGCTACCCCCTTTTTCTACTTAATGTTGAATGTATATGCCTGCAATTGTTCCATCCATTTGATGTGTTTGACTCCAAGTTTTTCCTGAGTATTTAAGAAGCTCAATGCATGGTTGTCAGTATAAAAAAGAAACTCTTTTGGAAGTAAGTAATGCCTCCATGTTTTTAGTGATTGCACCATTGCATAGAGTTCTAAATCATATGTAGAGTACCTTTTCTTGGCATCATTTAGTTTTTCATAAAATAATGCTACAGCCTTACCTTCTTGGCTCAAGACTGCAGCAATTTCCCAGTTACTTGCATCAGTTTCAATAGTGAATACCTTAGTGAAGTCAAGAAGCACTAGGATTGGATATTGGGACACTCTGTTGTTTAGGTATTGGAATGAATCTACAGCCTCTTTAGTCCATAAAAATCTTATCCTTTTACCACCCTTGATAGTGTCCAACATGGGAGCACATACATGATTAAAGTTCTTAATAAATTTCCTATAGAAATTTGCAAGACCATGAAGAATTCTAACATAACCTTGGTTCTTGGGTGGAGGCCAGTTGACAATTGCTTCAACCTTTTTAGGGTCCATTTTTAGGGTACCTTATGAGATGAAAAACCCTAGGAACACAAGTTCCTTCTTCATGAACATACACTTCTCCAAGTTAATCACTAACTTGTGTTGATGAAGTCTCCTCAAAACCTGTTCAACATGGTCAAGATGCTCTTCCCTGCTATGACTAAAGATTATAATATCATCAAGATATATAACAACAAATTTTCCAATAAAATTGATAAATATTTCATTCATGAGTCTCATAAATGTGCTTGGGGCATTACTCATCCCAAATGACATCACCGACCACTCAAAAAGGCCTTCAGTTGTTTTAAAAGTTGTTTTCCATTCATCTCCTGGCTTTATCCTTATTTGGTGGTATGCTGATTTCAAATAAATTTTTGTGAAGTAACATGCATTTCCCAATTGATCAAGCAAATCCTCCATTCTTAGGATAGGGAACTTGTATCTTATAGTAATTTTTTTGATGGATCTTCTATCTTTACATAATCTCCATTTACCATCCTTTTTAGGGGCAAGGAAAGATGGGACTGCACATGGGCTAATAATTTTTTGAATAAGCCTTTTTCTAATAGTTCATTGACCTATTTTGTAATCTTTGCATGTTGAGCAGGTTTCATCTTATATGGAGCCTTATTAGGTAAGGAAGAACCAGGTATTAGGTCTATTTGATGACTGATTTATCTTAAGGGAGGGAGGCTTGTGGGTAAGTCACTAGTAGTGACATCACTATATTTCATTAACAGGTCCTTAACTTCATTTGGTATGGGATCCTTATCATCAGATCTTATGCTATCCTTGGGTTTAGAGATTAGAAGAAAACCTTCAGTCTTAGGTTCCTTCAATACTTGAAACATTTCCTTTTCCCCTATGGTAATCATAGTAGGTTCTTTCTCTATTTTAGCATCAGGTATGGGCTTCATGGTAAATGTTACCCCATTCTTGGTGATGGAGTAGGTTTTCTTCCTACAATGATGTGTAGAATCCACATCATATTTCCAAGGTCTTCCTAGTAATATGTGGGAAAAATTCATTTCCACTACATCACATAGTACTTTATCTTTCAAATCTTCTATATAAAATTCTACCCATGCTTGTTCAGTTGCTAGAGTGTGTTGACCTTTGGTTAGCCAAGAGATATGGTAGGGAAAAGGTTGCAGCTTCTTAGGTAGGTTTATTTTTTGGACCATTTAAAGAGACACCAAATTTTTAGTTGAACCTGAATCAATGAGGAGATTACATACCTTTTCATGACATTTGATCTTTCTTTTGAAGAGGCTCTTCCTTTGAGGTGGTTCATGGGTTTGAGGTACTTGTAGGAAAGCTTGCCTCATCATCAAACATTCTCCTTCCTCTGGTTCTAAATCTATTAGATTAGTTTTTTCCTCTTGTTTATCTTCTTGAATGAGTTGTGTCCTCCTTTCTCCATGGTTGTTGTTATTTCTTTTCTTCGGACATCACCCTACATGGTGTCCTAGTTGGTTGCAATAGTAACATTTCAAAGGTCCATTTCCTCTTCCTCTTCCTCTGTTGAAGGGTCTCCTTCCTCTAAATTTCCCTCTGAAGTTGGATTCACCATGTTCTTTGTCTCCTTGGCCTTGGTTAGGGGTCTTACTTCTACCACTGTATTGTCCTCTATTCCAAGGGGTACCCCTTCCTCTAAAACTCTTTCCACCATAATGTCTCTTTCCCTTGCCTAAGTCTTGATTTCTTTTCCATTTCTCCTCTACCTTGATTTCCATCTGATAACATTTGATTACTGATGTAGGGATATGTAGGCTTAGTTCTTCTTGAATGGACACCTTGAGACCATTCATATATCTTGCTAGTTTTTCTTCCTCATTCTCTGTTGCATTAGTCTTCATGCATAGTTTTAGGAACTCCTCAGTGTATGAGCCTACATCCATATCTTTTTGTTTTAGTGTTTGCTTCCTTCTATGGATTTGTACCCCATAATCTTAAGGTACATGTCTCCTTTATCAATGCTATCATCTTGTTCCACAAATTGATCATGCTTATACCATTCTTCACCCTCTCTATTTGGATGAAATTCCACCAAGTTAGGGCTGCTCCCTTCAACTTAGATTTTTCCATCTTTACTCTTTGCTTCTCAAAAATGTCTTCACACTCAAAGAAGATTGTCAAGGCCTCAATCCAATCTAAGGCCAAGTCTACATTCATCTTTCTATTGAAACTTGGTAAGTCCAAATTCTCTTCCATGGTTCTTCTCCCCATAGACTTTAAGGCATCTAAGAGGGGTCTTTGGTCTACAGGAATGTTCTCATCCTGATCAAGAGTGTCATCTTCCTCTTCACCCCCTTCTTCACCATCAGACATGTCTTCTCTTCCCCTCTCTACCTTGTTCTCAAGCTCTTAAAGCCTCTTGGTTAGGGCTGCATTTTCTGCCTTCTATTCTCTCACTATCCTTGCAAGTTCCATGTGTCTAACCCTTGTAGGGATTTATTCATCCTCAGGATTAGACATGCTCTGATATCACTTGATGTAGAGTGGACAGTCAGAAGCCCCAACATGACTAGTTGATCCTTCAAATATTCAAAAACCAAGAGGTAGAGTGCCTCTACACTTATAAAAAGTGCATAAATGACTTGTATCTAGGTTATCACAAACTATCCCAAACAGCGCAACCTAATCACTAGGTTCTAGCAAGTCTTCAACACCAACTCCCAATAGTTGGTTACTAAGCACTTACACCAATTTGACACCAAATCTCAATGAGAGGACTCCAACAACCAAGGGTGACCTATTCTCAAGGATTTGGTCTATTTAGGTCCCTAAGACAAGGATCCAATGATCCTACTTACTATGTACACTCATTTGGGCATGGTTGCTATGATAAGCCCCTTCTAGGCTTATAGCCTTTTCAAATGAAAATTTGGGCTTAATATAAAAGTATTCCAAATACCCCCCCCCCCAAAAAAAAAAATATATATATATATATATATATATATATAGAGAGAGAGAGAGAGAGAGAGAGATTCAAATACCCTTTATGACCTAAGGGATTATACCAAAGCACCAATGCTTGGAAGTGAAAGGAAAATAGAAAGACACTATTTTGCCTAAGCAAATAGGGCTAATTACGCCTCCAAATACACTAGAGGTACCCCTTCCATAAAAAAGGGACCAAATAAAACACTTGGATCATGTGAAGGGATACACAAGGACTTACCAGTCTCAAATTTAGGTCTTGATGAATCTCCAATGGTGAGTTATATGGACTGTACTCAATCGCTTGATTGGTGCACACATGGTCATGTACACCTAGGGAATTAGGCCAAACCCATCTCCCTACAAATTACTAAACCAAACCTTCATAATCTCATAGAGAATGGTAAATACATGAATTACACCAAGGGGCATTAGATTCCCATGGTGGAATCAACAAGGAAACACAATTGTTTAGTGAAACCCTGATTTAGGGCCTAAAAACCAAGAAGCACAAGTAAAAATGCAATAACTTTTGATGTACAAAATATTAGGACATGAAACCAAATGAAAATGGAAGATACTTCATAGGGATACCTTAATATGTTATAATTTCATTCCCAACCTTCCATACATGTCTGTACCAATTCACTATTTCTCAAATTTGTAGGAAAATGGTTGGTTTTTATTAATTTTGAATGCAAATTACAAAAAGTTGTCCTACCACCCGCCTATAAGGGCTTATGTAGGAATTACCAATGGTTACATCCAATTTTTAAAATAATTAGCCATTTGGGAATGGATTTTACAACATTTGACAAAATTTTCAAATGTTGCTTAAAAGTTGCTTGACAACATTTTAGCAATTTTGCAATATTTTGCAACTTTTCAATCTAAGTGACCAAACTTGGTCTTAACCTATGATTTATGATCCCACATGGATCTAAACATGAAAATATAATAAAATAACCTATCCTTAAGGTTTTGGACATTATTTGACCAATAGTTGACCAAGGGCTTATTAAATGCCAATCTTGGGACTAGGCCTTACAAAGGGTGTCCAATATGAAACCTTTATTACTAACTTGACCTAGAGACCACTAGGACCTTCAAGGAATCCATAAGTACCAAAAAAACACTTAGTTTATCTAGGGTGCTACTGCACCATTGACCAAAGGAACTGATCAACTAGATCAATGATCTAGAAGAATGTTTTGAGTATGAAGATTTTGAAGATCTAGAGAGGGTCAAATTTGTGAAGGCCAAACTAAAGGGTCATGAAAAAATTTGGTGGTAGGAGATTCACTTGGAGAGGAATAAAAGAGGAAAGGAGAAAATCACAAGATGGAACTGAATGGTGGATAAAATGAAGAGACAATTCATTCCTATTGATTATGAGCTTGATCTACTGAAGAAAAGGCAAGGGTTGAAACAAGTAGGAAGATTTGTGTAGGATTATACAAAGAGTTCTATTGAGTCCTCATTATAATAGGTCATGGAGAAGTTGAGAAGGAAAAAAGTTTCCCATTATCTTCATGGGTTAAGGCCAAGTATTTAGGAGGACTTGAGTTTGGTTAGAATGACCAGCATTGAAGAAGCATACTAGTTTTTGTTAAGGGTAGAAGAGAAGCTTAACAAGAAGTTTGAAAGCAAGCCAGGTAGAAGAGGTCATGGTGGAAGATCCAATGAATGGTCTTATGGAGGTTGAAATGAAGATCAGAAAAAGAATCATGATTCAAGTAGAAATCAGAATCAGAGGGGAAATAATTTAAATCATTCCCATGATAAAAATAATAGGGATCAGAGACGAAGAGAAAGAGGCCATGGACCAGGATGATGAGGTTTTTGTGGGACATGTTTCTATTGTAGAGAAAAAGGACACCGAGCCTATATATGTCCAAAAAATAAAGGAAGGATGGATAGGAGGACTAAAGGCCATACACAAGTTGCGCATGAGAATGAAAAATCTTAGTCAGAATACTCTTATAATGTCGAGAAAGGAGAAACCATAGTTATCAGGAGGAGCCTGATAAATGAAGAGAAAGAATTATATTAGAGGAAGAATCTATTTTACACTGGGTGCAAGTGCAAAGATAAGTTTTTTGAAGTGATTATTGATAGTGTAAGAATTGATAATCTACTATTAGAAGAAATGCTCTCAAAGTTAAAGCTGAAAAGGGAAAAACACCCATGTCCCTACTAAATTTCCTGGGTGCAGGATGACCATAAGGTCTTGGTCAATGACCAATGCTTAGTGAATTTCAAGATTGGAAGTTACTAAGATGAGGTACTCTGTGATATAATACCCATGGATGCATGTCATTTTTTTCTAGGAAGGCCTTGGCAGTTTGATAGGCGTGCTATAAATGATGAGCATTCTAATACTTATTCTTTGACAAAGGATGGAGTCTAACACAAACTGAATCCATTGAAGGAAACATAGGAAAATGTATGTAGCAATGCCAGAATATGTTTAGTTGATGGAAGGAAGTTCTGAGAAGGTATGAGACATGAGAATATGTGTTTTTATTTAATTCTAAAAGTTGGTAAAGAGGAAGTAGAAGATGTGCTTGCACAAGTTGCATACTTGTTGGATGATTTTTAGGATATTGTATCTGATAATGTACCTGATTGATTGCCACAAGTGAGAAAGATCACTCATCAAATGGACTTGATTCCAGGGGCCATTTTTCCAAACAAGGAAGGCCATAGGATGACTCCAATAGAGAGTGAGGAATTGAACAAACAAGTCTGGGAGTTGTTGTAGAAGGGATTGATCCAAGAGATTTTGATTCCATGTGTTGTACTAGAATTATTAGCACCAAAGAAAATAGACAATGGAGGATGTGTACAGATTATAGAGCTATCAATAAGATTACTATCAAGTACAAACTTTCCTTGCCAAGGATGGATGATATTATGGATTGTTTGTGCGGAGCTATGTATTTCACAAAGATAGACCTAAAGAGTGGACACCAAATTAGGATCAGAGGAGATGAATGGATGAAAGCCTTGAATACAAAGGAGGACTTGTATGAGTGGTTATTTATACCTTTTGGGATAACCAATGCAACTAGCACATTCATGTGGCTAATGAATGAAGTAATGAAAGAATTTTTGGGTAAGTTTGTAATTATTTATTTGGATGATATTTTTCTCTTCAGTAAGACATTGGAAGAACATATAATGCATATTCGTAGGTTTTTTGAGAGGTTAAGGGAAGAGAATTTTTTTATTAATCTGAAGAAGTGTAGTTTTGTGATGGAGTTAGTGTATCTGGGATTTGTAGTTTTGGCAGAAGGTCTAAAAATGGACCCAAAAAAGGTGAAGGCTATCCTCAAATGGCAGAGTGCTACTGAGGTAAGATATTTTCATGGTTTGGATAGATTTCACAAAAAATTATTCAAAATTTCAGTAGTATCTATGGACCATTGAATGAAACAATGAGAGGCGATAGGAAAGAGTTTAAGTGGATTGCAAGAGCATACAAGAGTTTTGAATTGTTGAAAAGAAAAAATACAAAACAACCTATTTTAGCACTTCTAGATTTTAACAAGGTGTTTCAAGTAGATTGTGATGCTAGTGGTAATGTTATTGGAGTTTTTTTGAGTTAGGAAGGTAAACCCATTTCTTATTTTATAATTGAGAAGTTGAATGATGCCAAGAGAAAATATTTTTTTTATGATCAAGAGTTCTATGCTATAGTTCAAGCATTGAAGAAGTGGAGACATTATCTTTTTCCAAAAGAGTTTGTTTTATTTACTGATCTTCAAGCTTTGCAAAATTTGAACAATTAGAAGTTGAATCAGAGGCATTTGAAATGGGTTGGGTTTTTTAATATTTATACTTTTGTTTTGAAATACAAGAGTGGGAATTTTAATAGGGTTGTATATTCCCTTAGCAGGAGATAGATTTTTTCGACTGAGATGAACATTGAGGCTGTTGGGTTCAAGGAACTCAAGAGTTTGTACATGAGGATCCTGTTGTGGGTCCACAACACACACCCCATTTTTTTTGTCCTCTAACCATGCGGACCCCCCTCTTTTTGTCTTTTTTTCTTTTGTTGTGTCCGCCCCGACAAAGAAATCCAGTCAGCTACCGAAGAAAATTTACTGAAACCAAGTCAGAGGAAGGAAGAAGCCTTTTTTGGCCTTTCGGCCCTTTTATCCTTTCAGAGGACTTAGGTACTCTGAAATGCCAAAATGGCCAAAAGGCCAAAGACTCAGCCCTTTTGGTGTTTTCAAACTCTAAAAAAATTGAAAGGCCGAAGACTTCTTGCTCTTCCGACATTTTCAGCCTTTCGGAGTCTGAAAGTCCCAAAGTCACTAATGTCAGCCTGCGGGTTATAAATAAAAGAGGCCTCATTTTTAAAACCATTTTTCATTTTTGTTTATGCCTGCAATTTCTTCTGCTCCTCCTCGTCAACTGCTTCAGCTTTCGAGCCGCCTAGTTGTCCTCCCGCTCCTAGTTCATTTGAGGTAGGTTCTACTCGCTTACCTTCGCTTTGTGTTTTTAGGTCTAGGTTTAGGGTTTATTTTCATTCCTAGTGCCTTTCTAGCCAAGGGCACTTCATTTATTTGTCTTTTTGGGCCTCTAGGCCTTCATGTTTTGACAGGGATGTTCCTCCCTATTGGACCTAGGGTTTCCTAGTTTCCTTTTGTCTTAGGCTTAGGGTTTTTTTTATTTTGTCGGTCGCGGCCCTTGCCATAGGTTTTCAACCTCTAAAGGCCAAAAATAGATCTTCAAACTCTTTCTTAGCGTCATTTCATACTTTTCAGCCTTTCAGACATCCGAAAGGTTCGAAAGATCGAAAGGTCTAAAAAGGTCAAAAGAGAAACCTTCATTCAGGCTCTCAGGTTTCATCATCATTTTAAGATGTTCAGTCTCCCTAAGCAAGAACCTCTCAGTTTCAGACCCCAAAAGGCCCGACGGACCTTGTCCTTCCAATAGACCTTTTTGCACTTGCAGACTTTTCGGCCTCTAAACTAGTTTTCGGTGACCAAAACCCTGAAAGGCCAAAAGTGCAAAAACTTACGGGTAAAAGCACAAATTTGTGTCACGTTTCAAGACCACTTATCAGCATAGCTAAATTTGAGTATTTCTAAATATAAATTAATTTTCGTCAAACATATGGTCTAGCTAGATTCATTCTAGCTAAGCTAGATAAGTGTTTAAACTTTTCCAATTGGAAATGTCTATTAAATGCATGTTTTATACCAATTACCAAAGAAATAAAATTATTTCAGAAAATCAATGTTTCAATAACCCTTACTCTTTTTAATGATATTTTTAAAAAATATAAAAAATACCCTTTTGTAGAGCTCAGAGTCAATATTATTGTCATATAAAGTTTGTAATATTTTGATTAGAAATAATATATTATAATTTCAAAATACAACAAGTAGGTATTTTAACATTCGAGAAGATGTTGCTTCAAATAAATAAAAAAATAGTAAATCATATCAAAAAAATGTAAAATTTATA
The DNA here is from genome assembly GCA_018584345.1 of Thuja plicata. Classification (NCBI taxonomy): domain Eukaryota; kingdom Viridiplantae; phylum Streptophyta; class Pinopsida; order Cupressales; family Cupressaceae; genus Thuja; species Thuja plicata. The sequence goes on along the minus strand of MU223366.1, from coordinate 1,880,606 downwards.
TTTAACACTAGAGGAGAGAGTCCTCTTCAAGGATATGTAATTGTTTTCTAAATGGTGTAGATTTGATAGGGGAAATTTGGAGGGAGGTGAAAACTGTCAATTTTAGATAAGTTCAACTTTGAGTAGTTATAACGGAGAAAATATACATTGAAAACCAATCTTTCTTCTTTTTTGCACTAGCTATACATTTTATCTATAACATATTTTGAAATCAAAGGAAAAATAGATTAT
>MU223366.1:1867195-1880181 GCA_018584345.1 Thuja plicata | reverse complement strand
TCTTTAGTTTACATCATCCTCAAATTCTAAATACAAATGCCACCTTTTATGTCGTTAAAGTTGAACAGTTTGCATGTTCTGGTCCTTTTCCTTTATAAAAGTGTGACACGGGTTTGTACTTTTACCCTTACACTTAGCTATTTATTCAGCTCTCTTTGCTTGCTTTCCTTATTTAAATTATTTTTTCTTGTTCAATAAGCTACTGATATTTGTCTTTTCTTGCAGGAATGACTGAACCAAAGACAGCCTCCCCAATGAAGTATCAATACAAGGGGAATCCCCCTAGTTCAAAGGTGGGAAACAAGCATAGTGAGATAATAGATACCAATATCGGGTATGTAGATTGGAATGAATTCCTGACTTAGTGCTCCCAGCCAAAAAATAGATCTGATGATTGCACCACATTAGTCCTATATGGGCTAGGGAATGCAGCCACACACCCAGTGGTTGTTTCATCTTCAGAATTGATCGTCACCCTAGCACATCACTACGATTTTGATAAGAGGGTGGTCGTAAACTCAGAAGATCATGTGGTATTGGACATTAGGCCAGATGTCATTACGGATGTTTTCCACCTTCACAAAGACATAGAAAAACTCCTTCTATATTGAAAAGGGGACCAAGTGGTTTGGTAACATGGAGCAAGCCATACACGAGATGGTGAATAAATACTACCTCAAGCAACCGCTTCCTAAGAAAAAATTGGACAAGATAGACCTGCAAAGAAGTTACATGAAGGATGACATCCAGGCAGCTATAACATTGATAAGCCAGGTGTATGGCTTACCTCAATCCACTCAACTCGAACACTAGATGATCTTGTTGACAGAAAGGATCTTAGAATGAAAGGCAAGATTTGACTGGGGCACTATTATTAGTGACAATCTGGATGAGCAATTGACAGCAGTAAGGCATAATCCCAAGTTTTATATGAGCACTTACATGGTGTATCTACTAGTTGCATGGGCAGATTATCCTAGCCTCACCAAGAGGGGAAGTCTAAATGATCCAAATGCATGGCCCCACCTTCTATACCCGTAGCTGGTAAAAGGAGCGAACATGCCAGAGGATTCCCCTGATTACAGGATAGTCAACAATGCATTCATATTCGTAGTCATCCGATCTATTGAAGGTGACTTTGATAAAAGAATGTCAGAAGAAGATGCTACTCAGATAAGGGCCATTGGGGCCTATTTTATCCAGTTCAGGACATTCACATACATTAGGATAGTCGGGTCAACCTTGCAACCAAAGAAGTTTCCCTGGTACCCATCTAATTAGATAATTGTACTGGAGATGGCTAGACAGCTTGTAGATGCATATGAACACATAAAACATAAAAATAAGCACTGTTGGGACTTTCCTATTTATTTGGGACCATACACGCTGCAAGAAATGAAAGTTTGCAAATCTTTGGCTTTTGAATGGGATGATTGTCCCTTGTAGTTCTATAAAATAGTGTGAGCTTGCTTTGATCCCATAGGTACTTATAGCCACCTTATTGGAAAATTCTACATACATGAGCCACATTTGGAGGATCACTGGATAAACTACATAGATGATCATGAGGTCAGGATCTGGCATTATTGCAGAATGAACCTCACTCTGGAAAAAGAGGTATTAAAGGTTCCTGTTTCCTCAAAAGTTTGGGAATGTGATTCAGATGAGGTCTTAGAGGACATTTACACAAAAGATAAGGTGTATGACTGGCCAATCATGAACGCGGAGGTGGACAAGGATGAAAATGATGACATGGACTTTCGGGCAAGGCATGTGATAAAGACCACCATAACTTGGATCAAGAAGCCACACAAAATGAGTCTGATCCTGATGAAAACATTGATGGAGCCCTCAAGGAAAGTAGAAAAACAATGAGGGGAGAAGTCAACAACTCCTAAGTACAAGAAAGCTCCCACTTAGAAGCCAAGAACCATGTATGGGCATGAATGACCAATTGAATATGGCTCTAATCCTAGGCCCAAGAAAACTAGAATGACAGGCCAGATTCACCCACCAGCAAGGTCATCACAACCCCAATCAGGTGAAGGCCCATGTAACTCTGGCCAATCTCCCCCCACCACTTAGAAGAAAACATACAAGAGGAAGAAGAGTTTTGAATCTCTGCAGTTCGAAATAGTACAAGAGGGGTCTAAGGAAGCAGAAGAAGATGAGCCTCTAGTTTGAAGAATGAGATTACAAAAAATGAGAGAAAAGGAAACCACCAAGAAACATAAAGAAGATCCCAAAGAACAGGATAATCCTTTGGATGCCTTAGGATCGGATGAATTTATGCTTTACAATTTTGAAGGACTATAAGGCTTTTTAGGTCATGGCCAAGATATAGACACTGGAGCTCCTTCGCTTATTCAGCCCCAGGTAATCCTCACTCAACCACCAGTCCAATTCATCAACCCTTCAGTGAATGTCCCTGCTACACGAGTGAGCTCTAGTTCCACTCAAGAGCCTGAGGTTTAGGATAGTGGGATAGCCTGAGTCACTACTATAGATCATATAGCAGGGAAAATGCCTATTTTCACTCCACTATCTCATGTCCCAACTCCACCATCTTCTCTACCACCTCAAATTCCTACTCCACCACCATTAACTCCAACCACAACACCTACTCCTACACCAAATCTTCCCTACTCTACTACCATTCTCCCATCTCCCACTCCATCCATATCAACACCTACTCCACCAACATCAACCCCTTCAACATGTGCCACCCAGGATTCCAAAGAATCAGTGAGTACTAAAGACACCTCACCTTTCCAGACCATGCTGGAGGCCATGACTAGCCTTAGGTCAAAGGCATCAATCGACACTTTCGCCGAAGAGGCCCCAGACAAAGAAGGGGGAAATGTGGTGACAGAACAAGGCAAGGTGGAGGGGGAGAAGGAAGAAGGGGAAATAGATGTCGATACAGAAGGGGAAAGAATGAGGGAAGGAGGGAGCGAACAGCAAAGAGGGCAGGAGAAGGAATCAGAGAAAGAAATAATGCTGGAAGTACAGTGCCTAACTTCAATCCTCCAGGTTGCACCATATGAACCTATAACTACATCCAAAAAACCTACTTGGTTTACCACGGAGATAAAACCTAGGAAGAGAACTTATACCAATGAATTGGATTGAGAGGATACAAGTATGACCTCTACGAGGCAAGCCTTCCACCAGGCAGAAATCAATGTACCTGTAAGGACCATGTCATATGTAACTCAGGACATAGGGGGTCATTAGAAAGCCTAGATATCTATCCCACCCCCAAGCACTTCTCAGAAAAAAGGCTCATCAGAAGGCTATACAATTCAGGGAGATGGATTTGGGCAAACCTACCAGAGAAGAGAGCAGGACACTAGCAGCTTTAGGGCTTAAGCACGCTCTAGGGTTCATGAACAAGGATGAAGAGACCATAAAATCCATGATAGATCAAAATGAAGCTCTAAAGGGGTACATTCAAAAGATAGTGGGTCCTATTGAACCAAATTTTTCAGAGGCTTCATTACAAGCCATACTTGATAAAAGGGCTACACCAGATTTGTTGACAGGTTTGACTCCCTCTTTCATCCAGGCAAGCGCCGATTCGAGAAATGACTTTGAACAATTCAAAGAGAAGGAAATTCCATTGGTATTTAGCCCATACCAAACCATATTAGTTGAAGTTAATTCACTCATTGACCTGGTGGAAAATGATGGGGGTATGGATTTAGAGGTAATTAAGTGGCAAGCAGCCCTCCAGGATTTGGAGATTATTCAAAACAAACGCTTCAAAATTTTGGTAAAAGTCTATGAAGGTGAAGAATTGGACAAATTTAAGGCATGGACTAAAAAACTGACCAAAATAATTAAGGCCTACAAGAAACACTAGGCCCTTATAGATGATAAGCGAGAGGAGGTAATAAAATGGATCAAAGATATAGATACTTTCTTCATAGGGGTCGGCATCAACGTCTATAGGGATGAAAATAAACAGGCTCTATGTCCTTCCAAAGAGGTAGTCCAACAGTTAAAAGACATTATGGCCAGAGTTAATACCAAGGAGGCCCTACAGCAACTATTTTACCTAAAAGAGGAAATACAAAGAATGTCAGAGCACGAAGAATAGATCATGTTCTTCACTTCTGAATTAACTATCTTCGGAAAGAAGCAAGAACGAAGGGTCACCAAGATAAGAAGGAAAGAGATCAATTTTGAAGAAGTTCAAGAGATAGTGCAAAGCCTCCAGGAAGCTCACCCAGAGGTCTTTCCTAGATAAAGCTCCAAGGCCCAATTACCAGGTGGATGGGGTAAGATTTTCACACTTGGAGAAATTTCTACTAAGGTGGAGTTTTCAGCCTTTCGGCCTCTGACATTTTTTCCTTTCAGCCCCGAAAGCAAGGAGTATTTTTTTGGCCTTTCAGCCTCTTTAAGTTTTTTTGACCTTTTGGCCCACGACAAGTCTGAAATTTTGGGACCTCCGAGTTTGAATATTTTGAGAAGCACCTAGAAAATATTAAAGGCATTAAAGTTTCATGGTAGAGGTCGGGGTCCAAAAAACTGGGGGTTTCCAGGGAGGTCACTTTTTTAAACACTTGTTAGACTCCAAATCAGATTAATGGACAACTTGAGTTCATTTTGGAAAGACTAAAGGTTTCTTATCAATTCCCACTGCTAGAGACAGTTCCAGATGAAGAATCCAAGAAGGACCACCAGAATCAAGAAGAAGACTCCCAATTCATAGAAGGAACTTACCTTCTTTCTCTCTCTCTCTTCTTTGGCATATTTTTCCCTCTTTGCATGAGAAAATAGATTGTAAATGGGTTTAAGAGTCCATGCAAGTTATATAGTATCAGTTAGTAGTAGTTTCCCTTTAGCAAAGTTCTAGTTTTAACCTTTGTTCTCTAGTTTAGACTCTCTGATGCCCTAACTTTGAAAATTAGAGTTGTAGATCAAGACTCTATATATTGTAATAAAAAAGAAATGTAAAAGGCCAACTTCTTAATACAATAAAGATCTACATTGGGTGCTTCATTCATGGTGTGTGAATTACTGCTATCTATGTGAATTTATTGAATGTATGCATGCATTATTCTTTATTTTTAGAGAGCTCTTTGTATTGTTGTGTTTCGAATTCATGCTACCTTTAGTCGGAGTTTGTTGTTGCATATCTACCTTGCTGTGATGAATGTGTGGAGGATGCTATCTTTCATCTTAATGATAAATCCATCTCGTAGGTGCGCACATCTTGGTGGCTTCACAATTTGATAGATTTTGAATATCTCGTACGAGTACAACATATCTTCTCTCTAAATCCTTGCATTTGTGGAGTTGTGAATTGTGACATGGTCTGATTCATGCTTCATGGGTTGTTCCAAATCTCTCCAGCATTCAATTCACAAGAAAGGGTTTACAGTGGTTTATGTCCTTAGGATTTCACTTTTCTTTGTAATTCGTTGCATTTCTTGTTACCCTCATCTCTTTAAATTATGTCTTGAAATACTAAAAATCGCTATCTCAAAAAAATACAAAGTTGCATGTTATTTACCATACTCATACTAGTTAAAATGGAAAATACCAAAAAGAAACTAATGATATTTTGTAGTTTGTCATCTTGAATGTACCAGCAAAGGCCTCCTCATGAACAATCACATTTATCTTCAACTGAGTAACCAAGCAGGTTGTGACCCAACCCCGGAGAACCTTGGGAATAACTTGATTATTCTTTCAAGAGAGGAAATTGATTCTAAAGATCCTAGCAAGTTGGCTTGTGTTAAAACAATGCTCAACAAAAGTGGTGCTAGAAGGAGGGCCTCAAGACTCAAAAAATAGATAATATTGGATCTTTCTCTCCAAATAAATTTGAGCATGTTCTTAGATCATCTCCAAAAAGAGGTGAGTTCCTTGAAGTCACTCATCATCGAAGAGCTCGTAGCAACAAGGGTAAAGCAAAAGATAAATCTTCTCATCATCTTTTCATACCTCAAAATCCTCTTGGACAACAATCACACATCACTGCGCCAACCATTACCATAGCCATCAATCAAAATCAGAACTTGCCAGATCAACATTTGCAGCAACCTCATCCAATGGCCTTTTTCACTAACGCAACAAGCTCCCCTTTGAACTTTGCTGGGTAGCTCCATCAATTACCTAAAAATCCAGAGAATTTTTGTACATGGTTCATATATGGTGAATCTAGGACAGCAAAAGAACACATCCGCACCTTCAAATAAATTTGCAACCATAAAGAGATTTCCCACCAAGACGTCGTCTGTCATCTATTCCCATACACCTTGGTGGATTTTGCATACAACTAGTACCTCAATTTGCCATGAGGGTCTATCTCAGTATGGAATGACTTCGAAACCAAATTCCTCAATCAGTTCAAATTATATGTGGATCCTGTTGTGACACATCACCAGTTCATAACCACGAGGAAAGATCCTAAGGAGCCCATTGCCATGTTTAATCATCATTTTCAAAAAATGCACCAGAAGCTAGAAGCTCCTTACACTATACCAGATGAGGCTGTCATACAAGTTTACTTAAAGGCTTTAGATCCATTTACCTCGATATTTCTAAGAAGACTTCCCCCAGCGGATAGAGATATGATTGAGAAGGTGTACAATGAAGCCATCACTTTCACTCAGAAAATGGATCCATAAGAAGGAAGCTATGTGGCTACACCCATCATGAGTAATTTTTCTATCCCACACCCATTTGCAGTGAACAATCAAGCCTTGGCCAGCCACCTACCTATGCTAAATCCTATACTGGTATAACCATGTACAACCGTGACTCCATCTATTACTTATCTAGGCTACGAAGCTCATAAAATAGCATTCGTAGAATAGAGGGTTGTACCCCAAAATGAGCCTGATGCTCTCATGGCTTTTGAGTTAGATATCATAAAGAAGAATTTATCATAGATCACTAGCGAAGTTACCAAACTGAAGCTAAACCCACCCCAAAATCAAGGTGGATACCAATGAGCGTCTTCTGATCCAAATACATACCCTTAAAATCCAAATAGGGGTTTTAATTCCTATAGCAACAACAACACGCAGGAGAAACCATTTGGGCAGCAAAGGCCAAACCGGCCATGGAACACTAGACCAAATAATGGCAGCATCCCAGCAGATAATGCCAATACTTACGAGGCTTCAAAGGAAAAAAATTTTGGGTCTCCAATTAAGCATCAAGACAATAATGGATATGTGAACAACTCCCAAGACCACTACACCTAGAATCCAGAGGGGCCCCTAGTGCAATTCAAAGCTATGGTGTTCGATTCCTATGAGTCTAGAAAAGAGGGAGGCCCAAAAGCCTATACAGGAGAAGATGAATTCATGTTCCCTTTTTAGAGAGAAAGTGAGCCTAAATATTCTAAGGTGCACGCCTTCCAAAATTATTAGCAAAACTCATATAACCTCTAGAGTAGAAAGGAACCCCTCATCGATGGCATACCTCAAGGAAAACAACTGACTCCACCAGATCCTCAGGATAGTAACAATCCCATACCTCCAAAGGGCCCAAATGCTCCCATACCTCCTACAACAAGTACATATGCTGACTACTGAGGAATGGCCTAGTCAAATGACAAGTACAGTGCAGTAGATGAACTCAAGAAAAATAAGGTGAACATCTCTATGTTTGAACTATTGCAGAGCTACCCATCTCAAAAGGAAGCCCTTTTAAGATCCTTGGATCATTCAAAACCTAGCCCATCAACCAACAGCACTAGGGCACCCATGTCCAATGTTAACACATCTGAGGCATTCCCAATAGTATTCATGGATAGGACGGAGGTCCCGCCATTCCTACTTAGCCTGCAGATGTTTGGAAAAAACCTACATAATTGCCTAATCGATTCAAGAGCCTCATGCAATGTTATGCCCCTATCAATTGTCCAAAAGTTGGGGATGGTGCCCCAAGTAATGAATCAGGTGGTCATACAATTAGAAAAAATTGAGGTCAAAGTAATTGGTGTGCTCAAATACATACACATTCAACTAGTCATGGTTCCCTGAATACAAGAATGCATTGATATACACATAGTGGACATCCCTGAGACTTATGGGATGTTACTAAGTTGAGAATGGACTAAGTGCTTAAGCGGATGGCTCTCTATAGATTTCACCCAGCTCTAGCTACCTTGGAGAGGTTTGAACAATCAGATCAAGATAGATGCAGAGCCGAAGCTGAAGAGGGTGACCACCAAATACAATGCCCTGAATGAAGTCTTGTTCACTCAAATCAAATTGGGCACTTATCGTTTAGATGACATTTTCATGTTTCAAATCTAAGAAGGTGAAGAGTCAGACCATAGTCCCATCCAAGGTCTCCTAGAGCTAAAGATTGGTGATGAGATCTTCCAAAGTTTCATCAATAGAACCACAACTATCCTACAGCATCTAGGCCAAGGCACAGATCCCAACATCTTATTGCTACCTGGATACTGCCAATTACATCAGGCTAGTCATTCTGAGTTTACATGCCCCAGTTCTAAAGAAGCACTGTCACAAGTGTTGGCTCAAATTTCCTAACCAAATAAGCCACCAAAATCACTGATGATAAAAGAAGATGTACTTGGGATAGAAGATAGGAACAAAACCACACCAAATATGGATAGCCTAGTCCTTGCAAACAGTTCACCTCAAGATCAAGACAGTGGGTCAGATTCTAAAGATAGAAGCCCTACCCTGAACATGCTTAGTGACTGGAGTACCTCGGATGACGGAGTGTGTCCCCCTTACAAGGGAATAATAGAAGATAAAGGTGATGAAGATGACAAACTCCCCAAACCTAGGTATACTCAGCATACAGGAGAGTTAACTTCTTCCGATAGTGATGGAGAGACGGGCCAAAAACCAAGGACCAAGGGTTTCTCTAAGAAAATCCCAACCAAAACAAGCCCTACTAAACCACCCCAGGTTGGAAAATACGCTTCGATGGTTCCAAATGCAAACAAGGAGCAGGTGTGGATATCAAATTGATAAATCCAAGAGGTAAGTCTTTCTATGCTACTTATAGATTACAGTTTCTTTGTACTAACAATGTTGCAGAATACGAAGCACTGGTCTGTGCACTCCTCCTAGCTCACGAGAAAGGAATCAAAATCTTGATGGTGGAAGGAGACTCATAATTGGTTGTTAAGAAGATCCATAGCCAATATACTTGCAATGATAAGAGGCTCTCAACCTACCAAAATAGGGCATGGGATCTAATCAACGACTTCGATGCTTTCAACATCAAAACCATCCCGAGAAGAAAGAATTTTGTTGCTGACGCATTGGTTGTCTCAGCCAGCTGCTTAAATCCAATGGAAAAATCCAAACTAAATAAATTCTCAGTTGAACTTGTCATAGCCCCGGCCATTCTATAGAATATCACTAACTTTCAAGTCTTCCAAGATGATCAACATATCTTAGAGTTTATCATGTGTGCTGACATGTTCGAAAAGTAGATCATCGACGATGAGAAGGAAGGTGAGGAAATCGCTGAACTTGAAGAACCTGATGATCATGGCATCATAAACCTAAAGACCAATTCCATACCCAAGGGAATGGTAGAACTAGAGAGGATTTTTGACAGTGATAAGACTATTGTAAGAAGATGCCCCGCCATAACACCTAACGGTAAAGAATGTGACACCTACAACCTGGGCATGGAAGAACCAAGAGAAGTCCACATCAGAAAGGTGGGAACCAAGGAAGAAAAGGAGAAAATGGTCTAGCTTCTCACTGAATATCAAGATGTCATAGCATGGAGTTATGAAGAATTAAAGACATATGACACCTCAGTCATAGTGCACAATATCCCTTTGAAGCCAGATTCTAAGCCTTTCAAAGAATGACAAAGACCCGTGAATCCCACTATGGAGCCTTTAATCCAAAAGGAATTCCAAAAGCTACTCGACGCCAGGATCATCCACTAGTACATTTCAGCTCAAATTTCAACCAAAAAATTTGGCCAATGTTTAGCTTGGTCGCATTACAAAGGAAAGCTTTTGTTTTTTTTATTTTTAATCCCGTGTTGGTCAAAATTTTGACCAAAATAGGATTAAGAGTTTTAAAAAGAAATTAAAAGAAAAGAAAATGCATTTCATTTCCTTTTTAGCACGAGCGGGAATACTTCAGAATTTTGTAGGTTAGAAACAGGGATGTGAGAAGCCCTTGGCCTTGAAGGGCATGAAAGAAAAATGGGTCGAGCCCCCTGTTGCGATAAAATGGGAGTGAAGAAGGGCCCCTGGACAGCTGAAGAGGATTGAATTCTTTTTGAGTTTATTCACAGGAATGGCCATGGGAATTGGCGTTCTCTCCCCAAGCAAGTAGGTTCAAAAGGTATATATATTCTTTGCATAGGTTTTTATTCTTTCAGAATGTTACTATCTTTAGATTCGAATATTTAAGTTTATTGTCACATGAGAACACATTAATGTTGTTATTCCAGTAAGTTTTAAGCAATGAATGTGACAAAGGAAGTCTATGCTGAAATTAATTTTGTCCAGTTTCTATGGATTTTTCCCAAATATATTATATTTTCTTTGTGGAATCATGACACAAATTAAGGGCACGTTCACATTTAGAGAGTTTCTCCTGGAAAATGTTGTGAAAATTGAAGACGATGTTGGCACCTGGTCAGTCAATTGGGAGGCACAACATCTTCAATGTTGCCTAATCTCCCAGCAATGCAACCATGTTTTCCACAGTGATTGTGCAACACACCTGGACTGCCCTGGACTCTCCATCAAATTCAACTTGAAGGGGCTAGGGGATGGAGTAACCCATTTAGCTTCTTTCCTTAGAGGCTTTTGACTTAGCTTAAACAGCCCCATTAAGAAGATTTTAGCAACAATTTTACTAGTTATTGACAAAAAAATATGTTTCAGAGCTACCATTTTCTTCTATCATGCTCGTTTATTTCTCACATCATTATTATTGTCTTTTCCTCAACTCTTTTTTTTTTGTGTAGTTTTATGTATAGCAGGTTTCGGCAATTTTCTTGGTGACATGGTAAGAATTTTAGAACAAATTCATATTTTGAAATTCTTGTGATGTCTATTTTAATAGCATCTGATGCTGGCTTTTAATGGTTATCACAAAAATGTTTGGATGATTGTGGAGCACAATTGATACGGCTGCGTAGCTTTTAAACTGACATTTTCATTAGGTTGTCTATTTATTGGTGCATGATGTGATAAGGAATTGAATAGAACCATATTTTAACAAGTTCGATTTGGAATTTCTTAGCAGTCTTTTGTGATATAGTGTTACTGTATTCCATTTGTCTTAACAACCTCTTTACATATATGTTGCTACTTGATAAATCTAATATGCAGCATTTTTTTAAAATGGGGTAAATGCTTTTAACCTGGAGCTATGAATCGATAAGGTCACAAACGGCATATCTCATCCCTAATATAAATACTTAACAATAATACCCCAGTGTGGTTTGAACCATGATGTTAAGAAAACCACCACTGCAACTTAACCTTCACACTTTGCCAATACTGAAAATTCTAATATACAAAATTGCTACTCTTACTCCATAGCATAGATTAAAATATGGCAGATATATCGCCGATAAGTAAACTTATCACGATAAGTTGGAGGCCATGATAAAACATGTAAATTTATCATGGAGTACATGTAAATTTATCGCAAAGTACATATCACAGATAAGTTTCAAGCTTATCGCCGAAAAAACATGAACTTATTGACAAAATATTGGCCACAGTCTGCCAATAGGGACCGACGGCCCAAAAAGCAGTTATTTCACATTTTCTTGTTTGCAAATTGGTGTTTGGGAGAGGAAAAAAGGGTTTGAAGGGGAAAAAATGTGATTTGCAACGTTTTAGAGCAATTTGCAAAAAAAATGCATTTCAAATTAAAATTATGCAATTTTTTAAGTTCCCGATATTTTTGCCGATAAGTTGCCGATAACAATATTTTGAACTATGCTCCATAGTACTAGAAGATTAGTAAAGAAACTTATATTTTATTACTTTTTAATTTAAATAATTTAACCTTGTTTGTGCATCTCAATTTTGAAAACAAATTAGAGCATTTCAAAGTTGTTGCACTGATAAAGATTTGTAGGAGAATGTCATTAGTGCATGTATAGGTAATGCAGTTATAAAAAATATTCACCTTGTAATGATTAATATTTATTGATTCAAGGGAACAGTCTAGACTGGGGATTTACTTTGTCTCTTTTTAGGTTAATCTTTTTTTTGTCAGTTATTAGTCGGAATGTGCTCCTTGGTTTTCTTATAGAGGGATGAAAGACAAAGCAATTGGAGGCTTTTGGGCCCTCCTAAAGATTGGCAAGCTTTTCTCACTTGCTGGAATAATCGTGCCCATGTCTTTAATGAATATTTTGATGCCACACATTAAATACAAGTGTCATTTATTGCTTACCGGAATCAAGATGTTGCAATATGAGTATTTACTCTCTATATTGGCTGGGCAAGTTGCTCAATAGTTATTTGCTAGACAATTTGTACTTGAATTTGATGGCATGTCTATTACTGGGAATTGCATTGCAGTTTGTATGTAGGAAAAGAGAATGTAAGTGTACTTCAAGACCTTATATGTAGTGACAGACAACGATCCTTCTTTTGTTTCAACAATCAGGATCTCTTGTACATGTCAGGCTAGTATTTCAGATGGTGAGATGGCACTAGTCTGCACATATCTCTTCTATGATTCTGCACAATGTGTCTGCAAGTTAAAATTCACTTTCTTTCTTCACAGTATAAGGTATCCACCAGCAAGTTGACAACATATCTCTTCTGTGATTCTGGACAATGTGTCTGCAAGTTAAAATTCACTTTCTTTCTTCACAGTATAAGGTATCCACCAGCAAGTTGTCAACGGCCCACATACATTTCTAGAAAAATTTGGGACCACTGATTTTAAACTTTTAATTAAAACTCTGAATTATGAAAAGGGTGGATTTCAATGGATTTTTCTATTTCTAGTTGGTGATGTGCTTTCTTTGATTGC
>MU223366.1:1822327-1853472 GCA_018584345.1 Thuja plicata | reverse complement strand
TACTGGGATGGGTGACCTCCCGGGAAGTCCCAGTGCTTCACCTCTGTGAGCATCACCCAGAGCCAATGAGTGCTAAGTGTTCCATTCATTCTCATGAGAGATGGGTTTGTGTAAACCACTATTCATGCATCAAAGGTCAATGAGTTTGACTCAAAAAAATACACAGTTGAATCCAAGTAGAATTAAAAAAAAAAAATTAAAAATTAACATTGGTCAAAATTTCGACCAATGCCACAGTTCATTTCCACCAACAATTGGTCAAAATTTTGACCATTACACTAAAGATTTTGACGAGAATTCTATGCTTTCCACCAATGGGATGGTCAAAATTTTGACCAATGTTACGGCTCATTTCCACCAAATGTTGGTCAAAATTTTGACCATTCCACTAAAAGCTTTCGACGAGAATGCTATGGTTTCCACCAATGGGATGGTCAAAATTTTGACCAACATCACGGCTTGTTTCCACCAAACAGTGGTCGCAATTTCGACCATTCCACAAATTTTTTCGACCAAAGATTGGTCAAAATTTCAAACATTAGATGAAGAGTTTGACAGTGACTCTTGTCAAATTAAACAAGAGCTATAGTCAAAATTTCAACCTCAATGTTGGTCGCAATTGCGACCAATAGTAAAAAAGTTGAAAATTCAACAAAAAAAAAATGATGAAAGGTTTGGTCGTGAATTTGACCAATTACTGTCAAAATTTTGACCAATTTTCGTCAAAATTTGAAGTCAAATTTACTAGTGATCTTCTTGATTCAACATTCTACATGGGTTGCAAACCTAGTACCTGTAAGGAAGAAGACTGGAGAAATTAGGCTATGCGTAGACTTTCAGAACCTCAACAAGTCCTCTCAAAAGGACAATTATCCACTCCCATCTCTAGACAAAGTGCTACAAAAGGTTAATGGATCTCAAATGATGTCATTCCTGGATGGCTACTCTAGGTATAATCAGGTGATGGTACAAGAAGAGGATAGGTTGAAAATGGCATTCACCACCAAATGGGGAACTTTCACCTATTGACGGATGTCTTTCAGGCTGATTAATGCTGGAGCCACCTTCTAGAGAGAAATGGAAATAGCTTTCAAAGGATTAGTTGGAAGGTGCATTATCATCTACATGGATGATCTCACAATCTACTCAAAGCTAAGAGCTAACCACATAAGCGACCTCATAAAATGCCTCCAGAGGTGTAGAGAATTTGGGATCTCCCTCAACCCCAAGAAATGTGTGTTCAGGGTAACTGAAGGAAAGCTCTTGGGGCATATCATCTCTAAAAAAGGGATATCCATTGACCTTGAAAGGGTGGAGGCAATCCTAAAATTGACACCACCTCATAGCCACAAGGAACTAAAATATTTCTTCAGAAAGATCAACTTCGTCAGAGAAGTCATTAGTGGTTTCGCAGAAATAGTAAAACCCTTGAATGACATGCTTAAGAAAGATGCCAAGATTGAATGGACTCTCCTAGCCAAGAAGTCTTTTGAAGAGATTAAGAATGTCATTTCCATGGCACCATTCCTAGCGAGTCCTAACTACACCATCCCTTTCAAGGTCTACTCTTTTGTGTCAGAACACTCATGCGCAGGCATTCTCACACAGAAGAAGAATAGTGAAGACGAGAGGCCCATCGCCTTTATGAGTTGCCCTTTCAAACATGTTGATCTCAGATACCCAAACCTGGATAAGAAGTCATTTTCTCTTGTCAAGGTGGTGAAGAAATTCAGACATTATATTTTAAGGAGTAAAGTCGTTGGGATAGCTCCAGATGTGGCAATTAAATCCCTCCTGATTATATAGAATGAGCTAGGAGAACGGAGAGGAAAATGGATGGAAATTCTTCAAGATTTTGACCTAGAAATCCAACTAATGAAGTTGGTAAGGAGCTAGGGTTTGACAAAGTTGATCTCTGAGTTTGAAGAAGGTCTGGTCTGCTAAACATACATCGACCAAGGCATGATCATAGATGTATGGTACCAAGACATAGTGTATTATCTGTTGTAGAATCGTTGTCCTAAAGAAATGAATAGTTCCTAGAGAAGAGCTTTAAAGATCAAAAGTAGCTCTTACATGCTAAAGAGTGGACAACTCTACAAACACAATTATGAGGGTTTGTACTTAAGGTGTTTGGATAGAATGGAGGCAAAACAAATAGTGGTGGACTTTCATGACAAATACGCGATGGGACATGGATTGGCGGAGGCCACTGCTCACCAAATCATGAGGGTAGGGTATTTTTGGCCTACAATATTTAAAGATACCAGCGAGCACGTGAGATCCTACCACGCTTGCCAAACTAGCGCAACTTGAGAGAGAAATCTAGAAATACCCTTACAACCAGTCTATGAGGTAAGCATGTTTGCCCAATGGGGCATGGATTTTGTTGGAGTGATTAACCCCCCTTCATCTGTAGAACATAAGTTTATCTTGATAGCTACCAACTATTGCATGCACTGGAAAAAGGCGCAAGCATTGAAGAATTGTACCACTGAGGTCGTGACCAAATTCATGGAGGAGCACATCATAACTAGGTTTGGGATGCCATTCTATCTGGTATGTGACAATGCCCCCTCTTTCTCTTCAGCCTCGCTCACACAATGGGCCTTCAAAAACTAGGTAATCCTCAAATTCTCTTCAAATTACTATCCACAAGGTAATGGCATAGCAGAGTCTACAAACAAAAATCTAACAATAGTGATCAAACACCTCTTGGATGACAACCCCAGGGACTGGCACATGCAGCTAAAATATGTTTTATGGACTGATCGCGTAAGGATCAAGAATGCCCTGGGGATGTCTCCATACCAACTAGTCTATGGCTTGCAACCGGTCTTTCCTATGAACCTAAAGATCCCAATTCTGAGATTCATGGACCAATACATAGGGGAGGAAGATCGGGTGTAGGTTAGACTCATGAATCTCCTAAAACTAGAGGAGAAACAAACTTTGGCTGTGGAACATGTATCAAAGCATCAAGCTGTAGTCAAAAGTTGGTTCAACAAGAGAGCTACCATCAAAACCTTTAGGATCTCTGACCTTGTCCTCATGTGGGATAAGGTGAAAGAAAAACCAGGTAGCCACACCAAGTTCCAAAGACTATGGACAGGCCCTTACCAAATATCAGAGATCCTAGGGGAGAACACTTTTAGGATCAATGCATTGGATGGAGAGTTGACCCCATTTCTAGTTAATGGGAAATTCCTCAAACATTACTTTGGATCCTAACCAAGAATGTCTTTCCTCCCCTGTACAATAGTCACTTTTGCATTTTTCCCTTTTTCTTTGTTGTCCTCACTGTCATTCCTTTCTTCTGCTCATGTTTGTTCTTTTCTTTTATCGGGGCTTGTTTTGTTGCTTTGGGTCAGTGTGTTTTGGATCTAGTCCAAGCTGTTTCGCAAGAGGGCAGAGCTATTTCTTAGTCAAATTCCTCCAAGGATACATGCAGCATAAGAGAACCTTCCCAAAAGACAAACTAGTGATGATTATCATTGACAGACAAGAAGGAGTTCAAATTTTGGTCATCCTGATCACAAGACACATTAAGGTACAACACCCAAGGGTATTGGTTTCTAGGGCATTCTATCAATTATAGCCAACCTGAGTGCATAGGTTCAGGTACCCACCGATCCCAAAACCCAAGTCTGAACTGAATGCAAAGGAAATAACGAAAGAAAGAAGAGCCGAAAAGTGAAAGCAAAAGAAACACTCAAAAGAAAAGTGACCCAAAGAGGTCATGAGTGAAAATTATGGGCAAGATTGCCTAATTGTTGCTAGGATCAGAAAAAAAAAAAGGAAAAGAGGTTATGGACCTGAATGCATGGAACACACTAACATCTAAGGATTGATACATCTCCAAGCAAACATAAGGAACAAAATGATTTTCCAAAAGACGGAGCTCTCACAAACAAAGAAATTTATAGCCTAGTAGGCATAACGGACTTCAGTGATTATGACAACCTCTACCAGGGCTATGGATGCCTAGCTGGTAGTAGAGCAAGGTTATACTTGGGACTCAGGGAAAACTTTTTTGGGGCTATGAACGCCTGACTAGAAGCAAAGCTCTTTCTGAGAAGCCCTAGTTTATTTGGAAAAGGTTGGGAATAGATGGCAAGCGTCTTGGTTTTCACAACCAAAGGTAAAGAAATGAACTCATAGGGAAACTAATGGAAGAACCTCATACTGGAGGTCATTGAAGAATTGTCGACTCCACAGCCTCTTGGTTCTGTTCTACTAGAAAGCTACTTTCAGGAAGAGTGTTGATGATAAAGAAATGCCTTGGTCATTCCTCCTTTTTATCAAGGCTATTTATTGTAGGTCCACAACACACACCCCATTTTTTTGGTCTTTTAACCATGGGGACCCCCCTCTTTTTGTCTTTTTTCCTTTTTTCATGTCTGCCCCGACAAAGAAATCTAGTCAGCCACCAAAGAAATTTTGATGAAACCAAGTCAGAGGAAGGAAGAATCCTTTTTTTGCCTTTCAGCCTTTCGGAGGACATAGGTACTCTGAAATGCTGAAATGGCTGAAAGGCTGAAGACCCAGCCCTCTTGGTGTTTTCAGACTCCAAAAAAACTAAAAGGCCGAAGACTTCTTTCTCTTCTAGCATTTTTGGCCTTTCAGAGTCTGAAAGTCCTGAAGCCACTAACGTCAACCCGTGGGTTATAAATAAAAGAGGCCTCATTTTTAAAACCACTTTTCATTTTTTCTTATGCTTGTGATTTTGTCTGCTCCTCCTCATCAACCACTTCAGCTTCTAAGCCACCTGGTTGTCCTCCCACTCCTAGTTTGTTTGAGGTAAGTTGTTTTTTCTTACCTTCACTTTGTGTTTTTGGGTCTATTTTAGAGTTTGTTTTCACGCCTAGTGCCTGTCCAGCCTAGGGCACTTCATTTATTTGTCTCATCAGGCCTCTAGGCCTTCGTATTTTGACAGGGACATCCCTCCCTGTTGGACCTCAGGTTTCCTAGTTTCCTTTTGTCTTAGGCTTAGGATTTTTGTTGTTTCATCAGTTGTGGCCCTTGCCATAGGTTTTTAGCCTCCAAAAGGCCAAAAATAGATCTTCAAACTCTTTCTAAGTGTCATTTTAGAATTTTTGGCCTTTCAGACCTCCAAAAGGTTCAAAAGATCGAAAGGTTTGAAAAGGCTAAAAGCAAAATCTTCATTCGGGCTTTCCGGGTTCATCATCATTTTTGGATGTTTGGCATCCCTATGCAAGCACCTCTCAGTTTTGGACCCCAAAAGGCCTGACAGACCTTGTCCTTCCAATAGACCTTTTCGCACTTTCAGACTTTTTGGCCTGCAAACTAGTTTTTGGTGACCAAAACCCCGAAAGGCTGAAAGTGTGAAAACTTACACTTAGCTATTTATTCAGCTCTCTTTGCTTGCTTTCCTAGTTTAAATTGTTTTTTCCTGTTTAATAAGCTACTGATATTTGTCTTTTCTTGCAGGAATGAGTGAACCAAAGACAGCCTCCCCAATGAAGTATCAATACAAAGGGAATCCCCCTAGTTCAAAGGTGGGAAACAAGCATAGTGAGATAATAGATACCAATATCAGGAATATAGATAGGAAGGAATTTCTGACTCAGTGCTCCCAGCTAGCAAATAGATCTAATGATTGCACCACATTAGTCCTATCTGAGCTAGTGAATGCAGCTGCACACCTAGTGGTTGTTTCATCTTTAGAATTGATCGTCACCCTAGCTCATCACTATGATTCAGATAAGAGGGTGGTAGTAAACTCAGAAAATCAGGTGGTACTGGACATTAGGCTGGATATTATTGAGGACATTTTCCACCTTTACAAAGGCATAGACAAATTCTATGACTTCTATATTGAAAAGGGGACCAAGTGGTTTGGTAACAGGGAGCAAGCCATACATGAGATGATGAATAAAGACTACCTCAAGCAGCCACTTCCTAAGAACAAATTGGAAAAGATAGACCTCCAAAGAAGTTATATGAAGGATGACATCCAGGCAGCTATAACATTGATAAGCTGGGTGTATGGGTGACCTCAATCCACTCAAATTGAACACTGGGTGATCCTGTTGATAGAAAGGATCCAAGAACGAAAGGTAAGATTCGACTGGGGCACTATTATTAGTGACAATCTAGATGAGAAATTGATAGCAGTAAGGCATAATCCCAAGTTTTACATGAGCACTTACATGGTGTATCTACTAGCTGCATGGGTAGATTATCCTGGCCTCACCAAGAGGGGAAGTCTAAATGATCCAAATGCATGGCCCCACCTTGTATACCTGCAGCTGGTAAAAGGAGCAAACATGCTAGAGGATTCCCCTGATTACAGGATAGTCAATGATGCATTCATATTCACAATCATCCGATCTATTGAAGGTGGCTTTGCTAAAAGAATCTCAGAAGAAGTTGTTGCTAAGATAAGGGCCATTGGGGCCTATTTTATCCAGTTCAGGACATTCACATACATTAGGATAGCCAAGTCAACCTTGCAACCAAAGAAGCTACCCAGGTACCCATCTAATTGGATAATTATACTGCAGATGGATAGACAGCTCGTAGATGCATATAAACACATAAAACATAAAAAGAAGCACTCTTGGGACTTTCCTATTTCTTTGGGACCATACACACTGCAAGACATGAAAGTTTGCAAATCTTTGGCTTTTGAATGGGATGATTGTCCCTTGCAGTTCTATAAAATAGTGCGAGCCTATTTTTATCCCATAGGTACTTACAGCCACATTATTGGCAAATTCTACACACATGAGCCACATTTGGAGGATCACTGGATAAACTACATATATGACAATGAGGTTAGGATCCGAGATTATTGTAGAATGAACCTCACTCAGCAAAAGAGGTATTAAAGGTTCCTATTTCCTCAAAAGTTTGGGAATGTGATTCAGATGAGGTCTTAGAGGACATTTACACAAAAGATAAGGCGTATGACCAGCCAATCATGAACGCAGAGGTGGACAAGGATGAAAATGATGACATGGACTTCTGGGTGAGGCATGTGATAAAGACCACCATAACTTTGATAAAGAAGCCACACAAAATAAGTCTGATCATGGTGAAAACATTGATGGAGTCCTCAAGAAAAGTAGAAAAATAGCGAGGGGAGAAGTCAATAGCTCCTAAGTACAAGAATGCACCCCTCAAAAGACAAGAACCATGTATGGTCATGAACAACCAGTTAAATATGGTTATAATCCAAGGCCTAAGAAAACTAGAATGACAGGCCAGATTGACCCACCAGCAGGGTCGTCACAACCCCAATCAGGTGAAGGCCCATCTACCTCTGGCCAATCTCCCCCACCCGCTGAGAAGAAAACATACAAGAGGAAGAAGAGTTCTAAATCTCCATGGTTGGAAATGGTACAAGAAGGGTCTGAGGAAGAAAAAGAAGATGAGCCCCTAGTTCGAAGAACAAGATTAAAAAAAAGGAGAGAAAAGGAAACCACCAAGAAACATAAAGAAGATCCCAAAGAACAGGATAATCCTTTGGATGCCTTAGGATCGGATGAATTTGTGCTTTACAATTTTGAAGGACTTGAAGGCTTTTTGGATCATGACCAAGATATAGACACTGGAGCTCCACCACTTATTCAGCCCCAGGTAATCCTCACTCAACCACCGGTCCAATTGACCAACCCTTTAGTGAATGTCCCTACTACATGAGTGAGCTCTAGTTCCACTCAAGAGCCTAAGGTTCAGGATAGTGGGATAGTCTGAATCACTACTATAGATCATATAGCAAGGAAAATGCCTATTTCCACTCCACTATCTCATGTCCCTACTCCACCATCTTCTCTACCACCTCCAATTCCTACTCCACCACCATTAACTCCAACCCCAACACCTACTCCTACACCAAACCTGCCCTACTCTACTACCATTCTCCCATCTCCCAATCTAGCCATATCAACACCTACTCCACCAACATCAACCCCTTCAACATGTGCCACCCAAGTTTCCAAAGAAGCAGTGAGTACTAAAGACACTTCACCTTTCCAGACCACGTTGGAGGCCATGACCGGCCTTAGGTCAAAGGTATCAATCGACACTTCCGCTGAAGAGGCCCCAGATAAAGAAGGGGGAAATGTTGTGACAGAACAAGGTGAGGTGGAGGGGGAGAAGGAAGAAGGGAAAATGGATGTGGACACAAAAGGGGAAAGAATGAAGGAAGGAGGGAGTGAAAAGGAAAGAGGGCAGGAGAAGGAATCAGAGAAAGAAATAACATCATAAGTACAGTGCCTAACTTCAATCCTCCAGGTTGCACCATATGAACCTATAACTACATAAGGAAAACCAACTTGGTTTACCAAGGAGATACAACCTAGGAAGAGAACGTATACCAATGAATTGGATGGAGAGGATACAAGTATGACCTCTGTGAGGCAAGCCTTCCACTAGGTAGAAATCAATGTACCTACAAGGACCATGTCATATGATTTTAAATGGGTTTAAGAGTCCATGAAAGTTATATAGTATCAGTTAGTAGTAGTTTCCCTTCAGCAAAGTTCTATTTTTAACCTTTGTTCTCTAGTTTAGACTCTCTGATGCCCTAACTCTAAAAATTAGAGTTGTAGATCAAGACTCTATACATTGTAATCAAAAAGCAATGTAAAAGGTCAACTTCTTAATACAATAAATATCTACATTGGGTGCTTCATTCATGGTGTGTGAATTACTGTTATCTATATGAATTTATTGAATGTATGCATGCATTATTCTTTATTTTCAAAGAGCTCTTTGTATTGTTGTGTTTTGGATTCGTGCTACCTTTAGTTGGAGTTTGTTGTTGCATATCTACCTTGCTATGATGAATGTGTGGAGGATGATATCTTTGGGCTTAATGATAAATCCATCTCACGGGTGCATACGTCTTGGTTTCTTCACAATTTGATAGATTTTGAATATCTCGTACGAGTACAACATATCTTCTCTCTAAACACTTGTATCTGTGGAGTAGTGAATTGTGACATGGTCTGATTCATGCTCCATCGATTGTTCCAAATCTCTCCAGCATTCAATTTGCAAGGAAGAGTTTACAGTGGTTTATGTTCTTGGGATTTCACTTTTCATTGCAATTCGCTACATTTCTTGTTACCCTCATCTCTTTAAATTCTGTTTGAAATTCTGAAAATCGCTATCTCAAAAAAATACAAATTTGCATGTTATTTACCATTCTCATACTTGTTGAAATGGAAAATACCAAAAAGAAACTAATGATATTTTTTAGTTTGTCATCTTGAACGTACCAACAAAAGCCTCCTCATGAACAATCACATTTATCTTCAACTGAGTAACCAAGCAGGTTGTGACCCAACCACGGAGAACCTTGGGAATAACTTAGTTATTCTTTCAAGAGAGGAAATTGAATCTCGAGATCCTAGCAAGTTGGCTTGTGTTAAAACAATGCTCAACAGAAGTGGCGCTAGAAGGAGGGCCTTAAGACTCAAAAACTGGATAATATTGCATCTTTCTCTCTAGAGAGTTTTGAGCATGTGCTTAGATCATCTCTGAAAAGAGGTGAGCTCCTTGAACTCACTCACCACCGTAGAGCTCGCAGCGACAAGGGTAAAGAAAAAGATAAATCTTCTCATCATCTTGTCGTACCTCAAAATCTTCTTGGACAGCAATCACACATCGCTGCCCCAACCATTACCGCAGCCATCAATCAAAATCAGAACTTGCCAGATCAACATTTGCAGCAACCTCATCCAATGGCCTTTTTTGCTAATGCAAGAAGCTCCCCTTTGAACTTTGTTGGGTAGCCCCATGAGTTACCTAAAAATTTGGAGAAGTTTTGTACATGTTTCATATATGGAAAATCTAGGACAACAGAAGAACACATCCACGCCTTCAAAGAAATTTGCAATCGTAAATAGCTTGTCCACCAAGATGTCATTTTTCATCTATTCCCATACACCTTGGGAGAGTTTGCATATAACTGGTACCTCAATTTTCCATGAGGATCTATCTCAGTATGGAATGACTTCGAAACCAAATTCCTCAATCAGTTCAAATTATATGTCAATCCTGTTGTGACACATCACTAGTTCCTAACCATGAGGCAAGATCCTAAGGAGCTCATTGCCATGTTTAATCATCATTTTCACAAAATGCACCACAAGATGGAAGCTCCTTACACTATACCAAACGAGGCTGTCATACAAGTTTACTTAAAGGCTTTAGATCCATTTACCTTGATCTTTTTAAGAAGACTTCCCTCGGTGGATAGAGATACGATTGAGAAGGTGTACAATGAAGCCATCACTTTCACTCAGAAAATGGATCCATAAGAAGGAAGCTATGCGGTTGTGCCCATCGTGAGTAATCTTGTTGTCCCACACCCATTTGCAGCGAACAATCAAGCCTTGGCCAGCCACCTACCTATGCTAAATCCTATACTGGCACAACCATGTACAACTGTGCCTCCATCTATTACTTGTCCATGCTACGAAGCTCATAAGAAGGCATTCATAGAATAGAGGGTTGTACCCAAAAATGAGCATGATTCTCTCATGGATTTTGAGTTAGATGCCATAAAGAAGACTTTATCACAGCTCACTAGCAAAGTTAGCAGAATGAAGCTAAACCCACCCCAAAATCAAGGTGGATACCAATGAGCATCTTCTGGTCCAAATACATACCCCCAGAATCTGAATAGGGGTTTTAATTCCTATAGCAACAACAAAATGCAGTAGAAACCATTTGGGCAGCACAGGCCAAACCGGCCATGGAACACTAGACCAAATAATGGAAGCATCCCAGTAGACAATGCCAACACTTACGAGGCTTCAGAGGCCAATTTTTTTGGGGCTCCAATTAACCATCAAGACAATAATGGATATGTGAACAACTCCCAAGACCACTACACCCAAAAACCAGAGGGGCCCCCGGTGCAATTCAATGCTATGGTGTTTGATTCCTATGAGTTTGGAAAGGAGGGAGGCCCAAAAGCCTATATGGGAGAAGATGAATTTGTGTTCCCTTTTCAGAGAGAAAGTGAGCCTGAATATTCTGAGGTGCATGCCTTCCAAAATGATCAACAAACTCATATAACCTCTGGAGGAGAAAGGAACCCCTCACCAATGGCATACCTCCAGGAAAGCAACCGACTCCACCAGATCCTCAGGCTACTAACAATCCCATACCTCCAAAGGGCCCAAATTCTCCCATACCTCATACAACAAGTACATATGCCAGCTACCAAGGAATGGCCTAGTCAAATGACAAGTACAGTTCAGTAGATGAACTCAAGAAAACTAAGGCAAACATCTCTATGTTTGAACTATTGCAGGGCTACCCATCTTAAAAGGAATCCCTTTTAAGATCCTTGGATCATTCAAAACCTGGCCCACCGACCAATAGCACCAGGGTGCCCATGTCCAATGTTAACACATCTGAGGTGTTCCTAGTAGTATTCATGGATAGGAAAAAGGTCCCATCATTCCTACTAAGCCTATGGATGTTCAGAAAAAACCTACATAAGTTCCTAATCGATTCAGGAGCCTCATGCAATGTTATGCCCCTATCAATTTGCCAAAAGTTGGGGATGGTGCCCCAAGTAACGAATCAGGTGGTCATACAATTAGACAAAACCAAGGTCAAAGTAATTGGTGTGCTCAAAGACGTACACATTCAACTAGTCATGGATCCTTAGATACAAGAACACATTGATATACACATAGTGGACATCCCTGAGACTTATGGGATGTTGCTAAGTCAAGAATTGACTAAGTGCTTAAGAGGATGGCTCTCTATAGATTTCACCCAGCTCTAGCTACCTTGGAGAGGTTTGAACAATTAGATCAAGATAAATGTAGAGCCGAAGCTGAAGAGAATGATCACCAAATACAACACCCTGAATGAAGTCTTGTTCATTCAAACCGATTTGGGCACTTATCGATTAGACGACATTTTCATGTTTCAAATCCGAGAAGGTGAAGAGTCAGACCATAGTCCCATCCAAGGTCTCCTAGAGCTGAATATTGATGACAACATCTTCCAAAGTTTCATCAATAGCACCATAGCTATCCTACAGCTTCTAGGCCAAGACGCAGATCCCAACATCTTATGGCTACCTGGATACTGCCGATTACATCAGGCTAGTCATTCTGAGTTTACATGCCCCAGTTCTCAAGAAGCAGTGTCACAAGTGTTGGCTCAAATTACCTGACCAAATAAGCCACCAGAAGCACTAATGATAAAAGAATATGTACTTGGGATAGAAGATAGGAACAACACCATACCAGATATGGATAGCCTAGTCCTTGCAAATAGTTCACCTCAAGATCAAGATAAGGGGTCAGATTTTGGAAGATAGAAGCCCTGCCCTGAACATGCTTAGCGACTGGAGTACCTTGGATGACAGAGCATGTCCCCCTTACAAGGGAATACTGGAAGATAAAGGCAATGAAGATGACAAACTCCCCAAACCTAGGTATACTCAACATACAGGACAGTTAACTTCTTTCAATAGCGATGGAGAGAGGGGCCGAAAACCAAGGACCAAGGGTCTCTCTAAGAAAAGAACAACCAAACCAAGCCCTACTAAACCACCCCAGGTATGGAAACTATGCTTTGATTTTCCAAATGCAAATAAGGAGCAGATGCGGGGATCAAATTGATAAATCCAAGAGGTAAGTCTTTTTATGCTACTTATAGATCATAGTTTCTTTGTACTAACAATGTTGCAGAATACAAAGTGCTGGTCTGCAGACTGCTCCTAGCTCATGAGAAAGGAATCAAAATCTTGATGGTGGAAGGAGACTCACAATTGGTTGTCAAGTAGATCCATAGCCAGTATACTTGCAATGATAAGAGGCTTTCAGCCTACCAAAATAGGGCATGGGATCTGATCAACGACTTTGACACTTTCAACATCAAAACCATCATGAGAAGAAAGAATGTCATTGTTGATGCATTGGCTATCTCAGCTAGCTCCTTACATCCAACAAAAAAGTCAAAACTAAAGAAATTCTCGGTTGAACTTTTCACAGCCCCGGTCATTGAGGACAATATCACTAACTTTCAAGTCTTCCAAGATGATCAACATATCTTAGATTTTATCATGTGCATGGGCGTGTTCAAAAACTAGATCATCGATGAGGAGAAGCAAGGTGAGGAAATAGCTAAACCTGAAGAGCCTGATGATCACGGCATCATAAACCTAAAGACCAATGTCATACCCAAGGAAATGGTAGAACTAGAAAGGATTTTTGACAGTGATAAGAGTGCTATAAGAAGATGCCACGACATAACACCTAATGGTAAAGAATGTGACACCTACAACCTAGGCACGGAAGAAGCACCGAGAGAAGTCCACATCAGAAAGGTGGGAACCAAGGAAGAAAATGAGAAAATGGTCCAGCTTCTCACTGAATATCGAGATGTCATAGCATGGAGTTATGAATAATTAAAGACATATGACACCTTAGTCATAGTGCACAACATCCCTTTGAAGCTGGATTCTAAGCCTTTCAGACAATGAAAAATACCCGTGAATCCCACTATGTAGCCTTTAATCAAAAAGGAAGTCCAAAAGCTACTCAACACTAGGATCATCTTCTTGATTTGACATTCTACATGGGTTGCAAACCTAGTTCCTATAAGGAAGAAGACTGGAGAAATAAAGCTATGCGTAAACTTTTGGAACCTCAACAAGTCCTCTCAAAAGGAAAATCATCCACTCCCATCTCTAGATGAAGTGTTGCAGAAGGTTAATGGATCTCAAATGATGTCATTCATGTATGGATACTCGAGGTACAATCAGGTGATGGTACAAGAAGAGGATATGCTGAAAATGGCATTCACCACCAAATGGGGAACTTTTTCCTATCGACTGATGCCTTTCAGGCTGATTAATGTTGGAGCCACCTTCTAGAGAGAAATGGACATAGCTTTCAAAGGATTAGTTGGAAGGTGCATTATCATCTACATGGATGATCTCACAATCTACTCAAAGCTAAGATCTGACCACATAAGCTACCTCTAAAAATGCCTCTAGAGGTGCAGAGAATTTTAGATCTCCCTCAACCCCAAGAAATGGGTGTTTGGGGTAACTGAAGGAAATCTCTTAAGGAATATCATCTCTGAAAAAGGGATATCCATTGACCTCAAAAGGGTGGAGGAAATTCTAAAATTGACACCACCTCATAGCTGCAAGAAACTAAAATCTTTCTTCGAAAAGATCAACTTCATCAGAAAATTCATCAATGGTTTCACAGAAATAGTAAAACCCTTGAACGACATGCTCAAGAAAGATGCCAAGATTGAATGGACTCTCCTAGCCAAGAAGTCTTTTGAAGAGATTAATAATTCCATTGCCACGGCACCAATCCTAGCTAGTCCTAACTACACCATCCCTTTTAAAGTCTACTCGTTCATGTCAGAACACTCATGCACAGGCATTCTCATGTAGAAGAAGAATAGTGAAGATGAGAGGCCCATCCCCTTTATGAGTTGCCCTTTCAAAGATGTTGAGCTCAGATACCCAAACCTGGATAAGCAGTCATTTTCTCTTGTCAAGGCAGTGAAGAAATTTAGACATTATATTTTAAGGAGTAAAGTCATTGGGATAGTTCCAGATGCGACAGTTCAATCCCTCCTGATGTAGAATGAGCTAGGAGAATGGAGAGGAAAATGGATGGCAATTCTTCAAGAGTTGGACCTAGAAATCGAATCGATGAAGTTGGTAAGGGGCCAGGGATTGACAAAGCTGATCTCTAAGTTTGAAGAAGGTCTAGTCTTCCAAACATACACCGACCAAGGCATGATCACGAATGTATGGTACCAAGACATAGTGTATTATATGTTGTATAATTGTTGCCCTGAAGAAATGAATAGTTCCCAGAGAAGAGCTTTAAAGATCAAAAGTAGCTCTTACATTCTAAAGAGTGGACAACTCTACAAATGCAATTATGAGGGTTTGTACTTAAGGTGTTTGGATAGAACGAAGGCAAAACAAATACTGGTGGACTTTCATGAAAAATATGGGACAGGACACAGATCAGCGAAGGCCACTGCTCACCAAATCCTGAGGGTAGGGTATTTTTGGCCTACAATATTTAAAGATACCAACGAGCACATGAGATCCTGCCACACTTCCCAAACTAGCGCAACTTGAGAGAGAAATCTAGCAATGCCCTTACAACCAGTCTATGAGGTACACCCATTTTCCCAATGGGGCTTGGATTTTGTTTGAGTGATTAACCTCCCTTCATCTATAGGACATAAGTTTATCCTAACATCTACTGACTATTGCATGCTCTGGACGGAGGCGAAAGCATTGAAGAATTATACCACTAAGGTCATGAAAAAATTCATGGAGGAGCACATCATAACTAGGTTTGGGATGCCATTCTATTTGGTATGTGACAATGCGGCCCCCTCTTTCTCTTCAGCCTCACTCACATAATGGGCCTTTGAAAACCAAGTAATCCTCAAATTCTCTTCAAATTACTATCCGCAAGGCAATGGCGTAGCAGAGTCTACAAACAAAAATCTGATGACAGTGATTAGACACCTCCTGGATGACAACCCCAAGGACTGGCACACACAGCTGAAATATGCTTTATGGACTGATCACATAAGGATCGAAAATTCCTTGGGGATGTCTCCATACCAACTAGTCTACAACTTGCAACTGGTCTTTCATATGAACCTAAAGATCCCAATTCTGAGATTCATGGACCAATACGTAGGGGAGGAAGATCAGGTGCAGGTCAAACTCATGAATCTCCAAAAACTAGAGGAGAAACAAACTTTGGCCCTAGAACATGTATCAAAGCATCAAGTTGTAGTCAAAAGGTGGTTTGACAAGAGAGCTACCATCAAAACCTTCAGGATCTCATACCTCATCCTCATGTGGGATAAGGTGAAAAAAAAGCCAAGCAGCCACACCAAGTTCCAAAGACTGTGGACAGACCCTTACCAAATATCAGAGATCCTGGGGGAGGACAACTTTAGGATCAGCACATTGGATGGAGAGTTGACCCCATTGCCAGTTAATGGGAAATTCCTCAAACATTGGATCCTAAGCAGGAATGTCTTTCGTCCCTTGTACCATAGTCACTTTTGCATTTTTCCCTTTTTTCTTTGTTGTCCTTGTCGTCAGTCCTTTCTTCCGCTCATGTTTGTTCTTTTCTTTTATTGGGGATTTTTTTGTTGCTTTGGGTCAGTGTGTTTTGGATCCAATCCAATGTGTTCCACAAGAGGAGAAAAGGTATTTATTAGTCAAATTTCTCAGAGGATACATGCAGCATAAGAGAACCTTCCCAAAAGACAAACTAGTGATGATTATCATTGACAGACAAGAAGGAGTACAAAGTTTGGTCATCCTAATCACAAGACACATAAAGGTACAACACCCAAGGGTGTTTTTTTCTAGAGCATTCTATCAATTGTAGCCAACCTAAGTGCATAGGTTTGGGTACCCACCGATCCTAGAGCCCAAGTCTGAACTGAATGTGAAGGCAATAATGAAAGAAAGAAGAGCCAAAAAGGGAAAGCAAAAGAAACACTCAAAAGAAAAGTCCCCCAAAGAGGTCATGAGTGAAAATTCCAGGCAACACCACCTAATCGTTGCTTGGATCAGAAAAAAAAAAAGAGGTTATGGACCTTAATGCATGGAACACACTAACGCCAAAGGCTTGATACATCTCCAAGCAAACAGAAGGAACAAAATTATTTTCCAAAAGATGGAGCTCTCACAAAAAAATAAATTTATAGCCTAGCATGCATAACAGACTTGGGTGATTATGACAACCTCTATCGGGGCTATGGATGCCCAGCTGGCAGTAGAGAAAGGTTATACTTGGGACTCGAGGAAAACTTTGTCGGGGCTATGAACGCCTGACTAGCAGCAAAGCTCTTTCCAGGAAGCCCTGGTTTATTTGGCAAAGGTTGGGAATAGCTAGCAAGCGTCTTGGTTATCACAACCAAAGGTCAAGAAATGAACACACATAGGGAAACTAATGGAAGAACCTTAGATTGGAGGTCATTGAAGAATTGTCAAATCCACCACCTCTTTGTTCAGTTCTACTACAAAGCTACTTTCTGAAAGAGTGTTGATGATAAAGAAATTCCTTGGTCATTCCTCCTTTTTTGGGGGGCTATTTATTGTGGGTCCACAACACACACCCCATTTTTTTGGTCCTCTGACCATGGGGACCCCCCTCTTTTTTTCTTTTTTCCTTTTTTCGTGTCCACACCGACAAAGAAATCCAGTCAGCCACCAAAGAAAATTTTCTGAAACCAAGTGAGAGGAAGGAAGAAGCCTTTTTTGGCCCTTTTGGCCTTTTGGAGGACTTAGGTACTCTGAAATGCTGAAATGGCCGAAATGCCAAAGACACGGCCCTTTCAGTGTTTTTGGACTCCAAAAAAATTGAAAGGTCGAAGACTTCTTTCTCTTCCGGCATTTTTGGCCTTTTGGAGTCTGAAAGTCCTGAAGCCACTAACATCATCCCACGGGTTATAAATAAAAGAGGCCTCATTCTTAAAACCACTTTTTGTTTTTTCTTCTGCCTGCAATTTTTTCTAATCCTCCTCGTTGACCACTTTATCTTCTGAGCCGCCTGGTTGTCCTCCCGCTCCTAGCTCATTCAAGGTAGGTTCTTCTCGCTTATCTTTGCTTCATGTTTTTGGGTCTAGGTTTAGGGTTTGTTTTCATGCCTAGTGCCTATCTAGCCTAGGGTGATTCATTTCTTTGTCTTGTCGAGCCTCTGGGAATTCGTGTTTTGACAAGGATGTCCCTCCCTGTCAGACCTAGGGTTTCCTAGTTTCCTTTTGTCTTAGGCTTAGGGTTTTTGTTGTTTCTTTGGTCGCGGCGCTTGCCGCAGGTTTTCAATCTCCAAAAGGCTGAAAATGGATCTTCAAACTCTTGCTAAGTGTCATTTCAGAATTTTTAGCCTTTCAGACATCTGAAAGGTTCGAAAGACTGAAAGGTCCAAAAAGGGTGAAAGCAAAACCTTCGTTCAGGCTTTCGGGGTTCATCATCATTTTTGGACATTTGGCGTCCCTAAGCAAGCACCTCTCAATTTTGGACCCCAAAAGGCCTGACAAACCTTGTCCTTCTAATAGACCTTTTCGCACTTTCAGACTTTTTAGCCTCCGAACTAGTTTTTGGTGATAGAAACCCCAAAAGGCCGAAAGTGCAAAAACTTACACTTAGCTATTTATTCAGCTCTCTTTGCTTTCTTTCCTAGTTTAAATTGTTTGTTCCTGTTCAATAAGCTACTGATATTTGTCTTTTCTTGTAGGAATGACTGAACCAAAGACAGCCTCCCCAATGAAGTATCAATACAAGGGGAATCCCCATAGTTCAAAGATAGGAAACAAGCACAGTGAGATAACAGATACCAATATTAGGAATGTAGATTGGAATGAATTCCTGACTCAGTGCTCCCAGCTAGCAAATAGATCCGATGATTGTACCTCATTAGTCCTATCCAGGATAGTGAATGCAGTCGCACACCCAGTGGTTATTTTGTCTTCAAAATTGATCATCACCCTAGCTCATCACTACGATTCAAATAAGAGCGTGGTAGTAAACTCAGAAAATCATGTGTTACTGGACATTAGGTTGGATGTCATTAAGGACATTTTCCACTTTCAAAAAGGCATAGACAAATTCTATGACTTCTATATTGAAAAGGGGACCAAGTGGTTTGGTAATAGGGAGAAAGCCATACACAAGATGATGAATAAAGACTACCTCAACCAGTCCCTTCCTAAGAAAAAATTGGACAAGATACGCCTCCGAAGAGGTTATATCAAGGATGACATCTAGGCAGCTATAACATTGATAAGCTGGGTGTATGGGTTACCTCAATCCACTCAACTCAAACAATGGATGATCCTGTTGATAGAAAGGATCCAATAACAAAAGGAAAGATTTGACTGGGGCACTATTATTAGTGACAATCTGGACGAGCAATTGACAGCAGTAAGGCATAATCTAGAGTTTTACATGAGCACTTACGTGGTGTATCTACTAGCTGCATGAGAAGATTATCTTGGCTTCAATAAGAAGGGAAGTCTAAATGATCCAAATGCATGGCCCCATCTTGTATACCTGTAGCTAGTAAAAGGAGCGAACATGCTAGAGGATTCCCCTAATTACAGGATAGTCAATGATGCATTCATATTCGCAATCATCTGATCTATTGAAGATGACTTTGCTAAAAGAATGTCAGAAGAATTTGCTGCTAAGATAAGGGCCATTGGAGCCTATTTTATCTAGTTTAGGACATTCACATACATTAGGATAGTCAGGTCAACCTTGCAACCAAAGAAGTTGCCTAGGTACCCATCTAATTGGATAATTATATTGGAGGTGGCTAGACATTAAACATAAAAAGAATCACTGTTGGTACTTTCCTATTTCTTTGGGACCATACACACTGCAAGACATGAAAGTTTGCAAATCTTTTGCTTTTGAATGGGATGATTGTCCCTTGCAGTTCTATAAAACAGTGCGAGCCCATTTTGATCCCATAGGTACTTACAACCACATTATTGCCAAATTCTACATACATGAGCCACATTTGGAGGATCACTGGATAAACTACATAGATGATCATGAGGTCAAGATCTGGGATTATTGTAGAATGAACCTTGCTCTGGAAAAAGAGGTATTAAAGGTTCCTATTTCCTCAAAAGTTTCAGAATGTGATTCAAATGAGGTCTTAGAGGACATTTACACAAAAGATAAGGTGTATGATAGGCCAATCATGAATGTAGAGGTGGACAAGGATGAAAATGATGACATGGACTTTCAGGTGAGGCATGTGATAAAGACCACCATAACTTGGATCAAGAAGCCACACAAAATGAGTCTGATCCCAATGAAAACATTGATGGAGCCCTCAAGGAAAGTAGAAAAATAGCGAGGGGAGAAGTCAATCGCTCCTAATTACAAGAAAGCTCCCCCTTAGAAGTGAAGAACCGTGTATGGTCATGAACAACCAGTTGAATATGGCTCTAATCCTAGGCCCAAGGAAACTAGAATGATAGGCTAGATTGACCCACCAACAGGGTCATCACAACCCCAATCAAGTGAAGGCCCATCTACCTCTGGCCAATCTCCCCCCACCACTGAGAAGAAAACATGCAAGAGGAAGAAGAGTTCTAAATCTCCACGGTTGGAAATAGTACAAGAAGGGTCTGAGGAAGTAGAAGAAGATGATTCCCTAGTTCAAAGAATGAGATTACAAAAAAGGAGAGAAAAGGAAACCACCAAGAAACATAAAGAAGATCCCAAAGAACAGGATAATCCTTTGGATGCCTTAGGATCGGATGAATTTATGCTTTCCAATTTTGAAGGACTTGAAGGCTTTTTAGATCATGGCCAAGATATAGACACTAGAGCTCCATCACTTATTCAACCCTAGGTAATCCTCACTCAACCACCGTTCCAATTCACCAACCCTTTAGTGAATGTCCCTGCTACACGAGTGAGCTCTAGTTCCACTCAAGAGCCTGAGGTTCAGGATAGTGGGATAGCCTGAGTCACTACTATAGATCATATAGTAGGGAAAATTCCTATTTTCACTCCACCATCCCATGTCCGTACTCCACCATCTTCTCTACCACCTCCAATTCCTACTCCACCACCATTAACTCCAACCCCAACACCTACTCCTACACCAAATCCGCCCTACTCTACTACCATTCTCCCATCTCCCACTCCAGCCATATCAACACCTACTCTACCAACATCAACCCCTTCAACATTTGCCACCCAGGTTTCCAAAGAAGTAGTGAGTACTAAAGACACCTCACCTTTCCAGACCACGCTGGAGGCCATGACCGACCTTAGGTCAAAGGTATCAATTGACACTTCTGCCAAAGAGGCGTCGGACAAAGAAGGGGGAAATGCGGTGATAGAACAAGGCAAGGTGGAGGGGGAGAAGAAAGAAGGGGAAATGGATGTGGCTACAGAAGGGGAAAGAATGAAGGAGGGAGTGAATAGAAAAGAGGGCAGGAGAAGGAATTAGAGAAAGAAGGAACACGGGAAGTACAATGCCTAACTTCATTCCTCCAGGTTGCACCATATGAACCTGTAACTATATCTAGAAAACCTACTTGGTTTACCAAGGAGATACAACCCAGGAAGGGAACTTATACCAATTAATTGGATGGAGAGGATACAAGTATGACCTCTGTGAGGCAAGCCTTCCACCAGGCAGAAATCAATGTACCTGCAAGGACCATGTCATATGTGACTCAAGACACTGGGGGTCATTGGAAAGCCCAGATAGCTATCCCACCCCTGAGCACTTCTCAGACATTAGGCTCATTAGAAGGCTATACATTAAGGGAGGTGGATTTGGGCGAACCTACCAGAGAAGGGAGCAAGACACTAGTAGCTTTAGGGCGTAAGCATGCTATAGGTTTCATGAACAAGGATGAAAAGACCATAAAATTCCTAACAGATCAAAATGAAGCTCTAAAGGGGTACATTCAAAAGATGGTGGGTCCTATTGACCCAAATTGTTCAGAGGATTCATTAAAATCCATACTAGATAAAAGGGCTACACCAAATTTGCCGATAGGTTTGACTCCCTCTTTCACCCAGGAAAGCACCGATTGGAGAAATGACTTCAAACAATTCAGAGAGAAGGTGATTCCATCAGTATTTAGGCCATATCGGACCATATTAGTTGATGTTAATTTACCCATTGACCTGGTGGAAAATGTTGGGCATATGGATTCAGAGGTAATTAAGTGGCAAGCAGCCCTCCAGGATTTGGAGATAACTCAAAAGCAACGCTTCCAAATTTTGGTAAAAGTCTATGAAGGTGAAGAATTGGACAAATTTAAGGCATGGACTGAACAAATGACCAAAATAATTAAGGCCTACAAGAAAAACTGGGCCCTTATAGATGAAAATCAAGAGGAGGTAATAAAATGGATTGAAGATATAGATACTTTCTTCATAGGGGTCGACCTCAACGTCTATCAGGATGAAAACAAATAGGCTCTATGTCCTTCCAAAGAGGTGGTCCAACAGTTCAAAGACATTCTTTCCAGAGTTAATACCAAGGAGGCCCTATAGAAACTATTTTACCTCAAAGAGGAAATACAAAGAATGTCACAGCACGAAGAAGAGATCACATTCTTCACTTCTGAATTAACTATCTTCAAAAAGAAGCAAGAATGAAGGGTCACCAAGATAAGAAGGAAAGAGATAAATTTTGAAGAAGTTCAGGAGATAGTGAAGAGGCTCCAGGCAGCTCACCCAGAGGTCTTTCCTAGATAAAGCTCCAAGGTCCAATTTCCAGGTGCACGGGGCAATATTTTCACACTTGGATAAAATTTCTACTGAGGTGGAGTTTTTGGCCTTTCGGCCCCGAAAGCAAGGAGTATTTTTTCGGCCTTTCGGCCTCTTCAAGTTTTTTTGGCCTTTCGGCCCACAACAAGTCTAAAATTTGGGGACCTCTAAGTTTGAAGATTTTGAGAATCACCTGGAAAATGTTAAATGCATTAAAGTTTCAGGGTAGAGGTCGGGGTCTGAAAAACTGGGGGTTTCCAGCGAGGTCACTTTTTCAAACACCAGTTAGACTGCAGATCAAATTAATTGACAACTTGAGTTCATTTTGGATAGACTAAAGGTTTCCCATCAGTTCCCACCACTAGAGACAGTTCCAGATGAAGAATCCAAGAAGGACCACCAAAATCAAGAAGAAGATTCCCAATTCACAGAAGGAACTTTCCTTCTTTCTCTCTCTCTTCTTTGGCATATTTTTTCCTCTTTTCATGATAAAATGGATTGTAAATGGGTTTAAGAGTCCATGCAAGTTATATAGTATCAGTTAGCAATAGTTTCCCTTTAGCAAATTTCTAGTTTTAACCTTTGTTCTCTAGTTTAGACTCTCTGATGCCCTAACTCTGAAAATCAGAGTTGTAGATCAAGACTCTATATATTGTAATCAAAAAGAAATGTAAAAGGCTAACTTATTAATAAAATAAAGATCTACATTGGGTTCTTCATTCATGGTGTGTGAATTATTTCTATCTATGCGAATTTATTGAATGTATGCATGCATTATTCTTTATTTTTAGAGAGCTCTTTGTATTGTTGTGTTTCGAATTTGTGCTACCTTTAGTTGGAGTTTATTGTTGCATATCTACCTTGTTGTGATGAATGTGTGGAGGATGCTATCTTTGGGCTTAATGATAAATCTGTCTCGCGGGTGTGCACATCTTGGTGGCTTCGCGATTTGATATATTTTGAATATCTCATATGAGTACAACATATCTTCTCTCTAAATGCTTGCATCTGTGGAGTAGTGAATTGTGACATGGTCTGATTGATGCTTTGTGGGTTGTTCCAAATCTCTCCAGCATTCAATTTGCAAGGAAGGGTTTACAGCGGTTTATGTCCTTAGGATTTCACTTTTCTTTGCAATTCGTTGCATTTCTTGTTACCCTCATCTCTTTAAATTCTATCTTGAAATTCTAAAAATCGCTATGTCAAAAAAATACAAAGTTGCATGTTATTTACCATACTGATACTTGTTAAAATGGAAAATACCAAAAAGAAAATAACGATATGTTGTAGTTTGTCATCTTGAATGTACTAGCAAAGGCCTCCTCATGAACAATCACATTTATCTTCAACTGAGTAACCAAGCAGGTTTGTACCCGACCCCGGAGAACCTTGGGAATAACTCAGTTATTCTTTCAAGAGAGGAAATCGAATCTCGAGATCCTAGCAAGTTGGCTTGTGTTAAAACAACGCTCAACAGATCCTAATGTTGGCGAAGCTTGGAAAGCTTGTACAAAACCTTTTACTCTACATTGAACCAAATGGTTGGACTTCATAATCCAGGATGATATGTTATTTAGAGGTATTCAGTTGTGCAGTCCAAGGAGTTCCATGAGGGAGAATAAATTCAAATAAAAACATAGTGGAGGACTAGCTAGAAATTTTTGTCGAGATAAAACCATTGCTCTGGTTAGTTTAATTTATTATTGGCCCTAGTTGTAGAAATATGTTAATAAATTTGTACAAAGTTGCAAGGTATGTCAGATGGAAAAAGGAGCCAAGAAAAATGCAGGGTTATATCAACCATTACCTGTACTAGTGAAGCCATGGTAAGATATTAGTATGGAGTTGTTTCTTGGCCTACCAAGAACTCAAAGAGGGAATGATTCCATTTTTGTAGTGGTAGATTAGTTTTAAAAGATGAAACATTTCATTCCTTGCAAGAAGACTAATGATGTTGTTCATGTAGCAGAATTGTTTTTCAGGGAGGTGGTGAGATTACATGGTTTACCAAAGAGCATATTTTTAGATCGAGATGCCAAGTTTGTTTGGTAATTTTGGAGAGCTAATTGGAAATATTTGGAGACATATTTGAAGTTCAACTCAACACACCTTCCACAAACTAATGGACAGACAAAAGTGGTGAACAGGAGTTTGGGGAATCTGTTAACGTGCTTGGTTGGAGATAAACAAAAGGGATGGGATTTGATTTTACCATAGATGGAATTTATATATAATAATTATGTCAATTGGAGCACTGGTAAATCATAATTCTAGATAGTATATGGAAGTAGTCCCAAAAATGCATCATAATTAAGAAAGTTGGCCAAAGGAGAGATAGGTAGATCTAAAGATGAAGACTTTACAGAATACTTGAAGAATTTGCATGAGGAGTTAAGGAAGAATATTAATAAAATGAATACATAGTACAAGGATAAGGCGGATAAGAAAAGGAGGCATAAGGAATTGCAGGTAGGGGATGAATTCATGATTCATTTGAGAAAGGAGATATTTCTCGTAGGATACTACAATAAGTTGAAGATGAAGAATTTTGGACCAAGCAACCATGATTCAAGAAATGCTTATGAAGCAGAGTTGCCCAGTGAACTCAATATTTAACCAATATTTAACATTTTAAATCTGATAGAATATCATGAAGGAGGTGTTGAGGATCAAGTCATATAATCACAGTGGAATATTCTAGAAACTACTTTAGCTACAGAGGAAATTGAAGATATATTGGGCAGTCATGTTGGCAAAAGCACAAGGAACAGTACCTATAAAGAATACTTGGTCAAATGGAAAGGATGTGTGAAAGATTCATCATGGCTATCAAGGGAGGAGGTTAACCATCTTGGTTTTCCTTTGAACACCTAAGATGTGACAAGGTCTCTTCTCAAATTACCTTGGGTTTCTGATGCAAGAGCATCATGAGTGTAAGGGCAATCTTGCATCACCCAAAAAAATTTATGGTTTCTTTTCAGTAAGAGCTATCTTTGTGCAGAGCTTCTATTTATGGAAATTCACTATTTTAGTAAGTTTTTTTGTTTGAGATCAGAATGTTCTATTTTCTTCCCAGGAGGTTCACCTTGATTATATCAACCTACCAATAAAATTTCATTGGAAGATAAAGTCTAATTTTGAAGATATTGAAAAATTTTGTTATTGGCAATAGGGTATAGAAACTTTGAACTCAATTTTGAAGGCTTTAGAGGCTCCAAAAGGGGTTGAAACCTCAATTGACTAGAGCTTGCATAAGTTAGGTTTTGTAGAGGACTTCATGCCATATTTGAAATGGGGTTATAATATCCAATCGGGTCAGCAGGTAATGAGTTATGGTCTCCATAATTTGCACTACCTGAAATAGAATAAAATGAAATTGCTTTGAGATTTATTTTGAGTTCTGAAAGTTGTTTGGGGCCTATACTAATGTAATAAAAATGAATAAAAATAACTTAGGGATGGTTGACCTCAAACTTTACGGTTACAATTTCTAGAACCTTCTTGGGCGGTTAAAATTGCCTATATAATGAAGGCCCGTAGAGTTATTTAAAGTAGTTCAGGGAAATGCATCTAGTGGCTCTAGCTTGCATAATACTTTAATGAAAATTACCATGTGGTTGTGCAAGTTATATTTCTGAACATTGTAATTCCATTTCATGGGAGATAATAGATAGCCCATTTCTTGTCCTTACAATTCATTATTATTCTCAATTTTGTTGTGTGTGTTTGTGTTTATAAGAGGAGTATCCTTCATCAATTTGGTAGACCAGAAGTAAGTTAAAGAGAAAAAGACTTTGGAAGATCAGATGCAGGAAAATCAAAAAAAGGGGTAGATGATACAATAACCTCCTCCTATTCATTCCAAATATTCATCTTTTGATTGAATATGTTTTTCTTGCAATAAAGTAGGGCGCAAAGGTAATGAATGTAGTTTTGGAATGAATTATGGAAAGTTGGAACTGAGAGGGGAGGGGTGAATTAGTACCACAAAAACTTTTGTAACTTAAACTCTATATTGTTTTTGTTGTTTACCGATTTTAATACCTTGAAATAAAACATAACATAAAACCATTCAAGTAAATGAACTCATAACTCCATTATTTTGTTTACACAAAAATCCTTGGTTAGAGGACAAAAATACGGTGGGGATGACACCCACAACCTTCACTAACTACATTATACAAGGTGCTCGGTTAGAGCTTACATAGTTTAGCAATTTTGATAGCTTACCCAGTTAAGAGTATACAAAGACTTGTTAGGTCTGCCTGGTTAGAGGATTTTACAATCTCTA
The DNA here is from genome assembly GCA_018584345.1 of Thuja plicata. NCBI lineage: Eukaryota > Viridiplantae > Streptophyta > Pinopsida > Cupressales > Cupressaceae > Thuja > Thuja plicata. The sequence continues at coordinate 1,826,908 of MU223366.1, read as the reverse complement.
AACTTAGAGATGTACGATGTTAAAGGTTTTACATAAATCAGATTGGTTAAGATCTACCCAATATTCAGATTTATAGCTCTCAATACAATAGTATTAACAATTTATAAATGTTTTCTATAGCATCAATTACAAATGTTGATCGAACTCTATGTGCTCTGAAATACCATGTTACCTCAATTGAAATCTATAACATTGCTTATATTTTCTCCACTGCACCAAGATATCAGCTCGGTGCTCTCTACTCTAATTTTTATTCTTCAATAACAACCTTCTCTATACTTTGTCTCTATCTCCTCTCATCTCTCTTCTACTCTATAAATCATCCTTTAAGTATGTCATTTATTGCTTCTTAATCTTATGTGTTAGGCTACTGATAAATTATCTCAACCGTTAGATTTTCTTTTCACTCGGTGACTGTGTCACTTTTACCTCAGTACTTGGAATTTTTCTTAGAAATAGAAGTATTTTATTAACCACTTAATTTGCTCCTTAGATGTTCTCTTTGAATTATTCTAATCATTTATCATGTAAAAAACTCATCTTCATGCATTGTAGAATCACAATTAATACTATAATAATGTATTAAATGCATCCTTATCGCTTTACAATCCATTAAGTAACTCGATAGAGTAACTTCTCTTCACTCGATTAACTTTCTCTTTTGTACTTGGTAACTATCAACTCGGTGTACTATCTGTGTTCTTGGTGTTTGGTAAACTATGTGCTCTTGGTGTAGTGTTTGCACTTTACCGACTTCATTGCCTTGCTCGGTGTACATTACCAATCACTCATATATTTTCTTTTCTCCCTTTCACCGATTGAATCTTCTGATTCTTATGAATTTTCCTAAATGAATGACAACAAAATATCCTATGGAGATAACAATCTCCCTGTTTGACATTAGTTGAGCATTTTGACAAAAACCTCAATCTCATCAAAACTCACTAACTCCCCCTTGGATTTTACTCTTTATACAACATATATAAAGCTCTTCTCTTCTTTTTCTTTTCTCATTTATGCTATCTTTTTTTATTTTGTATTCTTTTTGCTTTTTTAAATTTATTTTCAGAACTATCTATATATCCCCCTGTTTTGACAAAAAGTCTCAACAATAAAATGTAAATATCAAAAATGTGTTTATACGTCTACTACAATATGACCAATATAGTCTCCCAAGTATCTCAAAGATTCTTTAATATCACAATATGTTCATTTATATTTGACAATAAATCAACTATAGTATCCAGGGTGCTAACATCTAGAAAACTTGCCAGTTCTTTTAATTTATTCAGACGTATTTGCATTGAATGCATGTGGGGAATAACTAGTGCTTGCAAATCAAGAAAATATAGTCTCAGGTTGTCTTCCTCCTATCTCAATGAGAGCTGGACTCCCATCAGTTCCTGTATCTTTGAGTAGCATGTTTGGAATTCTCTAGGCTCGGTACTTATCTTAGCAAGTTGCTTAGTCACCTCTTTCTCGGTATCTGCCTCCTTCTTAATGTCCTTGGTATAATTAGAAATATTACACATTTCTAAAATAATAAAATGATGGACTGCAACTGTTCCTCGACTTTGGAACATAACTTAGAAAGAGTTACCTTTACTATATCAATGTTCTGCAGTAGGTCCTCCATCAATTTCTTCTCTATTGATGTCTTGTGAATTTTAAACATATAATATATCATGTCTTTGTTCGGTCCTTTGATTTTTTGGAATAGAATTCCAACTTGGTCTAATAATAGTGGTTCAAACTCATCAATGGTAACATCAAGAACAATCTCCTGGAAAACTTCTTTCATCTTCTAGAATATCAACCTTCTTCTTCTGCAATAGTTTTTCGTGTTCATCTTTTCTTCTAACTAACTTGGCATAGATATTCAATTCCTTAGGCTTCATATTGTTGGGGTCTCCTACTGGTATTATGATAGGCTCACTCAAATCAATAATTTTCTTCCTCTTCTTACTCTTCTTCTTCTCACTCAATTTTCTCTCTCAAGTGGAGCATTTAGAACGTGATGTCATTGTTGCATCTGGTTACTTGGTATGGTGATGGAAGATGCTCTCCTCTACATTAACTTCCTCTTGTTGTTTTTTTCTTCTTTCACTATGTCCTTGTCTTTTTTATTTGATCCCTACAACATTACTTTTTCTATATCTTGTGGCTTAGGTTCATTCTAAACATTTGATGTGTGAGTCATTGGTGTGCTCAACACCTATCATTTTGTGTCATTTGGAGCTTCCAACTCATTATCCTTCTTTTGTTTAGTCTTGGTATCCTCTAGCTTTTCAACATTTACATTGTCTTTATCAACTAGTGGCTTAGTTTCCATAACTTGTGTAACATTAGTGGTACCAATTTGCATAGTAGAATAGCTTTGTATTTGTACCAATATAGCATCAATACTCTGCAATGGTGCAACATCTACATCCATCTACTCAGTGTCTGGTACTTGAACATCCATTACATCTTGCAGGATTAATATCCTCTAATGCATCTTCAATAATCAATGGTAAGATCAATCGAATCATCTCTGTTGTTCTTTATTTTCTCAGTGATTGTATCACCTTGATTATGCCCAATTTCTTATTTCTTGGAGTCATCTATATGATATATCTCTTTCTATTTCCTAGAAGTTTCCTTCTCTACTGATTCTAGGTCTCCATTCATTATCCTCAGGGCTCTTCCCTTAACCAAAAATTTCTTTGAATGTTTCTTCAATGCATCTATAATCTCAGATGGTGGTAGGTTGGGAATAGTATGTACAAGAGATCTTTCTCTCATTTCCTTCTCAACATTAATTGCTTACTTCCAACATGAAAAACAAATTTTGTAGATTTCTTTAGGTAGCTTATCTGCAATCTCAATAGGAACCACTCTATGTCTCATTAATGTCACAACAACTACATCTTCTATCTTTTTCTTGTCTTCTTCACTTCTCTTTGAATACTTTACTTTTCTAAATCATTTGAATCCTCCTGATTCTTTTAATCCTTCCAAAAATTCATCAAGACTTTGTGGATATCGTGAGAGGTGAGACACTAGAATAGATTTATTTGGCTCATCAAATTTAGTCTCCCTATCTTTTTAGAGTATTAACTGTCTTTGTTAACTTATGGTTGGTTTACCTCCATAGGTTCTCCTCTAAGTTTTACCTTTTAGTTGAACTATTACAACAACTTCCTTTTCCTTCTATTGCATTGAAGATCTAGTGTTTCTTCCAGTGCTTCTCATGCTCAGTGAAGTTACAAGTCCTAGTTGTTTTTCAACAAAAGTAATAGCTTTCTCATCATTTGTGTCTTCATCACTTGTCTCATCCACTCTTAATGTCTTGCATAGATTATCAATCATATTTCCTATTTTCTTGTCTGCTTTATGTATCACAATGTTCTTCTTATTCCTTACTTTCACTTCTTCATAATTTCCATACCTCTTGGCTTTGGGATCAATAGGTTTAGCAAGTAGTATTTCAATATGTTGTGTTCAAATATCAATGTCCAGTTCATAACTTGTCAATTGTAACCATTCGGTTCTAGGTTCAACAACCTTGATAATACAAGTGTTAGTGTCAACCTGAAAACATATGTTATCTTGATACTTGAAACCAGTTGAGGTGGTATCCTATACCTCTTATGCATTCTTTCTTGGAAGTTCAAAAAGTATTTAGACATGATAGCATCAAAATTATCTCCTAAACTTTATATATACTCATTCATTTGATAAAGAATAGGTCTTCTAGGTATCCAAACTACATCTCCAATAGAGGGAAATGAATTCTAACAATAGAAGAAAATACATACCAATAATAAACCAAAATTCAGTGTATTAGTCTTTTCTTTCCTGATTGTGTTCATATTGTCTTCTAATTTCTTCAACAAAATTTCACATACATCCAATTTAAGTCCTTTCTTTACTAGCTTGTATGCTAATCCACTACCGTGCATGGTACATTATCCACTTGGGATGATTGGAACACTCAGTATGATAAGATATTGCAAGCATACCACAAATTGGGGTTTGTTACTGTAGATATTCTCGTCCCTTTGCCATCCCATTGTACTTTAGTAAGCTCGGTGATCTTACCCTTGTCTATTTGCTTAGTGACCTTGAGATTGTCTTTGATGGGGAATCCAATAATGATATGAAATATATCCTTAGTGATCTTCATAGGTTCATCCAACCACATGAATTGGTCATGTACTCGGATGAGTACCATTCTTATCTATTTTGTCTTAAAAACCCTCGATAAGTGAACGTGTGTCAAACATTTTTCTTCAAGGTGAAGATGCTCATCCTTCACTTTCCCATTCTCACACAACTTATTAAATGATTTGTCTATCTCTGCTTCACACAAATACTCAATCTTGAAATGTATAAACATGCGTACATATTCAATTAAAATAACTCTCAACGGTATCAAAGATAGGGTTCCCATCATATCTATCTCTGCAGTTATTGTTGGAAATATGGATGGAGTAACTGAGAGGGGAGGGGTGAATCAGTTACCACAAAAATAAATCCACAAGTCCCTTAGATGTCTTCAATATATATTACTGTTACTCAGTAAATTAACCTTTCATT
>MU223366.1:1794809-1815835 GCA_018584345.1 Thuja plicata | reverse complement strand
TGGAGTGCTCGGTAGACTCTGTAAATTGCTTCTCTTACCGTCTGAACTCGGTAGACTTGGTAAACTGCTTTGCTGAACATTCTTAGCTCGGTAGACTCTGTAAATTGCTTCTCTTACCGTCTGAACTCGGTAGACTCTGTCTGATGACTGTTATGACATTTTGAACTCGGTAGACTCTGTCTGATGACTGTTATGACATTTGTGTAACATCAAGGACAACACACAATTAAACAATTGTTTCCAACAGTTATAGATGGGGGTAATGTGTATTTCAGATTCACTGGTTCTACTTCCTTTACAACTGTAGATGTCTGTAACATTGGTTCCATGACTAACTTCAAATGATTTGACTAAACAAAATAGGGCATGCTTCGATAAACCACTACTTTGCAAAACTCAACTCACAAAATATCTCAAATGTTTCTCAAAACTCTTGCAAAGATTCAGATATACCTCATAGTCGCTTGAATTGACTTGGGATAGTCGCTCTGCAAATGTGCTCGATGTTATTCTATAAATGTTAGTTAAAATGATTTGCAAAATGACCTATTTATACTTTTTCCTTTATTAGGGTTTCCAACGGCTCTATTAATTTGCATTAAATGCTCTTTTCGAGTCCCTTTTAACTTTATACCGACTACGTAGTTACTTTTCTTGACCGAGTTAAACAAAATAACTATATATATATAAATATTCATCCAAAACTTATACATCCTATCCAATTGCATCTCAATATGGTGATATGGATCTCAATTCTATTTCTAGGAACTGAAGTAGGATTTATTATAAGCTTGTAGTTTCTACATACCTCTCACGGACTAGGTGGATCTTGGTGCAACCAAATCGGTAGAGATGGTGTAGTCTGTGCTTCCAGATGATGTCCATTCATCCTGAGTCTTTCTCTTCTAGGTTCTGTTCATTTGTTCTCGGATTTCCTCAATAGTAGTAGGTGCTTTTACTTCAGATTCATCTTTGGTTATTGCATCACCTTGGTATCTACAATTCCTCGCAAGGTGTCCTACCTTATGACAATGAAAAAATGTCATGCCATGATTTCTTCATGCTCTTTTGTTGTTCCTTTTGTGCATCAACATACAATTTGCAGAAATGTGTCCATACCTTCCATAGGATAAACATGAAATTCTTGTATTATAGTCCCATGTTATAGAAATGTCTACTCAGTTGGTTTTAGCATTCTCTCGGTTAGGCTTCCAATTGTCATTTCTTTTCTTTATTTTGCACTCTTTAGCTTTGTGTCCAAACTTGTTACAATTCTTGCAGTAACCATAAAACCTATGTATCCTTGTATTGTCAGCAAGATTAGTTTCGCATTCAAATGCTTGATGTCCATACCTATTGCATCTAAAACAATAACCATCAAACTTAGGTATACTCAATGATTTTCCTTTCCTACTCCTGTAGGCATTAGTAGTATGTCTAGTCTTCCAACAATAATTGCAACTTATCTTCTTTTATCTTGGTGGGGATGCAGTACTTTCATCTTTCTATTCTTTAGATGATTCTCCTTTCTCGATGGTTCTGTCCTCTTTGAATCCAATACCTTTTTTCATTTCTTTGTTTATGATTCTTGAATTGTTGATCTAGATATTTCAGTGCTTCTTCATTTCTTTTCAATATTGCATTTGCATATTTCTCAGCTTTCAGTCTTTGATCCATTCTTTCAATTTAAGATTTCAATGCTTGATTCTCAAATTCTTTTATGGTGTTATCTTTATTTACACTCAAAAGTTGATCGGTCATGTCCTAGTGAACTTGTGTGATTCTCATGATCTCATTATCTTTTTCCAATAACTTCATTTAAACTTGCCTTTTATCATCTTCAACCATTTTTTTCATCTTCAGCAATCCTCTTTCCTTCAATCTGTTGATGGGGGTTTGTGACCGGGTCTGCCAACAAATGTAAGTTGTCACCAAGTACCAGGGAACTGGCCAAATTTGCCTGTAAATGTTGTCTAGAGAAATTATATTCTTTAGGCCTCCAAGCACCTAAGAGTCGGGTCTCGATAGTGTAGGGGCTCAGTTGGGAGTGTGACTATTTTGTTCGAGGGGATAGCTGGTTATCTTGGCTCATCTTATTCTGGGATCTAGGTAGGTAGGGTTTCCTACAAGAATTCGTTAGTCACCAAATAAATTTCAAAAGATAGGATAGGGTTGAAGACATTCCATCTACCTATAGTCATGCCAATATATTTAAAACATCAAACCATGCTCTAACATGCTACACTAAAATATTGAATGTGCACACAACCATCAGTTCATACATATTCAATAGCAAGGGGAAAGAAGGTCATTAATCTACTTAAAATATTAGAGAAAGGGACATAAGAAACATACAGCACAAAAAAGTATTAAGTCAGAGATCAAGAGACCAACAACAACATTGCCAGAATCCTTCTTTCTTCATTAATGGTGTTCTAGTGTCACTGGTGATTACATCAACAACTCTAGGGGAGCATCTATCTACTAAAAGCTTCTAAAGACTAAGGACCATTGAGCTCTGCAACTACAAGAACTGAAAACTCAAAAATTCTATAGCTATGGACTGTAAAATCATCAATTTTGCTGACCCTTGGAATGAGGTCAGACTTATTATTTATACACAAGCTTACCCTAAAAATAACCTAACTTAACTTTACACTCAACCAATAAAATACAATTTTTGGTGTCTGGTACTACTTGCACCACGCTACAATAACCTCCAGAAGAGCAAAGGTCTGACATGTCAGAGGAATGAGACAAGAAAGGAGGTATGGAAGAATCAGCCTCGAGAAGAGAGCCAGAGGGAGAATAGAAGAAATTTGATCTCGTGGGGATCGATTCTACATGCCTCATTAATGGAAAAGAGGCTCACTATCTCTGATGTGCCAGGTGTTATGTTGGAGCAGCGCCTTGGGAAGACCACCTATCAGAATCATCTTTCAAGCCGACATGCCCTTCTAGAGTCACCTACTTCCTGACATCCTTATTAACTATCTGATAATGATTGGTTGGCTCTAGGGAACCAGGATGCAGGTCATTCAAAGAATACAAAATTGTGGATCCAAAATACAAAATATACACAGCCGATGGAATTGTTCAGACTCCAGAGAACCTTATTGCTCCTTACTACTTTTGAATGCTTCTAATAATTGGCTTACGCCTTCTTTGTCTATGTCCTTGATGTTGTCCCATCGACTACAGACAACATCCAACTTCTCTTTGACTTCTTCGGCCCCGTTTCAGAACTCATATACCATCTTCACGGCATCATGTGCCCAGATTATCATCTTGGATAATCTTGATAACCTTCCCCTATCAAGATCTTCGGCAACCAGATATAGAGACTCCATTCGCTCATCAAATTTACTGAGAACATAGTCCTTCAGGGTGCATGTCATGGTGGTGAAGGGGTCGACTTGTGACACCCCTACCAAAAATACCTAAAAGAGGCCCAAAGGATATTGAGTCATGGTCACCTTATCTTTTAAGGCCTTAACCAGTTCCTTGCATACCTCAATTTTGATGACAAGTCTGGAGTACTAGGCCTGGAGATAATCATATGATTCATCTCCCAAAATTATAGCCTCCGTGATGGCTTCTTCTCTGGCATTGAAAATTTCCTTCAAACTGTGCTTCCATTTTTCATACTTCTCCAAGTCCTACTCCCATATGATAGCAGATCCATTTGCCTAGCTAAGGAGAATATTGATCTGGTAAAGATCTGGGAGGGACACCACTAGGAATTGTCTTATGGCAGCTATCTGCTTGGTGACCCACCTATCCACAACCTGCGCCTTCTTCTTCATGGCCCAGAGAGAATCCATGTCACCTTGTGTAAGCGGAAATCTGAAGGAAGAGGATTTTGGATGGATCTCGGCCAAAGGTTGTGTAAGTTCTACCAGAAGTGTGAGGAGATTTGCATTGGTTTCTCTTTCCTTCTTTAACTTCTAGCCTTTTTTAATGTACCAGGCCTCTACTACTTTGGTGGCCTCTCTCAGTAGGTCCAGCTCACCTTTCTTATCTCTTCTCCCTAGTGCCACTTCTATAATAGTGTAATCTTCAGGCCTTACAGCCACTACATCTGCATCTAGAGGAGGTGTTGTGATTGTTGCAACTGTACCTCCTATTGGACCAGGCTGAAGGGTATGGACTGTCTGTGCCTTCTTAGGCTTCTAGGCCTCTGCATTTCAGGCCATCATCTTGGCAAAGGAGAGTGTAACACCTATCACTCCTGCCAAGGCCTTCTCTTTCTCTATTCTACCTACCATTGGGGCAGCTGGGGTAGCTTTTCTATTAAGACCTGGGTATCTAGATTCTCTTAAGAATCCGGTGGTGCATTCCTGAAATAAATAGTGTTATCAGGCATTTTCTCCTTTTCTTGTTCCTGTTCTTTCTCCTACCCACCAGAGGCCTTGGTATTATCCATCATGTTGGCATCCTCTTTCGTGATGTTCAGAGCTTCTCCTGCTCTGGTATCAACATCACCTATATTCTCAAGGATTTCCCCATCCTTTTGAGAATCAGTTGATTCGACATTTATATCTTAGGGGATTTCCCTGTCATTCTACTATTGTTGTTCTTTGGCCTCATCAGTTTCATTTTATAGAACATCTTCCTCCACTGGGACATCTTATGGAGGTGGCTGGGGTCTCTTGCCAAAATTCAACAATGCAGCCACTTTTACCACCTCACCAAACGTACTCTGAGGCAACTGGTCATCCAGAGTAACCAAAGGTGTTTGGAGTGTGCTGAATGGGGGTACGGTTGATCCCGTGGGTCCGGTTTCCCCAATCATCCATTTCTCATCTATGATTTTCCTGGGTTCATCCTCGGTCTCTTGGACCGGTGTTTTTTCCCTTTCAAGCTCTTTTTGTGTTTCCTCTTGGACCTCCTGCTCTACGACAGCTTCTTGTTCCAGGACTTCTTCTTCTTCTGAGCGGATATCCTCTTTCTCTTGGGTGGTGATCTCCTCCTCCGCGTGATCTACATCCTCATGAAGGTTCATGAGCTCATCTTCCCTAAAGATATTGTCAAAATCATCATGTGGGGGAGAGGAATAAGAAATATTCTATAGTTCTAGGGAATCTAAACTGACATCAATCAGAGGTCGGTCTAGCATACCGGGGCCAGCGGCTGCACTTGGAGTGGGGGTCACCTTCTACTTCTTCTTCCTTAGTAATAGGACCTCAGTATCTAAAATACTTGTGCACTCTACCTTAGTGAAAGTCTATCTTCTCATCATTGCAGCCAATGATGGGGGTCCCGCCAGGCAAGCAGATGCTATTGGAGTTACGAGGAGGCCAGAGGACATTTGCGCACTTATCTGCTGGCTAGCTAGCCTTGCCAACTCCATCTATTTTTGTAGCTATACCATTATGGGGGTTGGGCCTCAGAGAGGCACCTTATTTGGGGTATCTTCTTTCTCTTTCCCCTTGCTTATGCTAGGTCCAGTGGCGGCAGTGGAAGTTGAAGTGGACCTTTGAACAATTGGCCCCTTCTGGGTGCTCCTTGGACACACCTTAGAAAAATAACTGTGAATGGCCTCCAAAATGGGGTGGCATACTCCCTTGATTTTCAAATCCTCTAGGGTGGCCCAATCCACTAGAGGGGGATCCAATTTATCCAATCCTTTCCCTTTGTATGCTGGTTCTTCCAGTGGCCCGTCATCCAAAAAAATCTTTAGAAAAGTCTGAAGGTCAAGTACCTTCAAAATTCCCTTGGACATCTGCGAATGTTGGTGGGCCTAGAGATCAAAACTATCTTGACAATCTACCCAAAAATCTCCAATGTCTTCCTTATGTGGCGAGGATGCCCAGGGAAGTGCCAAGGCAATCTTTCCTAGAGGATCATAATTTTTCCTAGTGTGGTGGAATTCCACCAGTCCCAGGCTCTTCAACTCACTATCTACCTCCTTTTTTGTGGTGAGGCTACATGTATAATTCCCACAAGAAACTGGGAATGGGATGTTAGTGACCTTCTTCAATGTGAAGAAGGTGTGCAGCTCTAGGATCTATCGACAGAACTCCAAAAGAATGATTTTATCCCCGCAATATCGAGGAAGAAGATAGGGTTTCCCAGAGAAGCCAGTCACTTAAACGTATGTGTGTTGCTTGAATTGAAAAAAATAATGCACGTAAGTACTAACCAAGTTCATCGCCTCTTGTGATAAATGGTACCCAGAGTCCTGGGTAAGTGTCAAAATTTTTTGGTAAATGAAGGCATCATTTACCCTACAAAAATTTAGGAAAATGAGTTCCCACTAGATCTAGGGATAATGATCCCATGGTGTTAACTAGCCTGACCCATTCCCAAGATCACCCATTGTTCCTAAACCTGGGAAAGCTAGTCTCTATTGGGCCAGTGCCCATAAAACGTAAGATGTCGTATAGAATTTAGAACTCCAGATGATGCCCTTCAGCTGTGTGTCCACATGATTGGCTATACTAGCCACCCAATTGAAACTCTGGTTGTAGGTGGTGATGCAGTAAAGAAAGTAATACATCCATGCTGAGAAATCCCAGGCATGGGGCTGTCCAAAGATCCTGCATAAAAATATAATGCCCGCCTGAATGGGCTCTTTGAAATCCCCACAGGGAATTTCCAACTTCATCTTTCTATGGTCCCTCTTTGGGGACTTCAGCCACTGAGTGTTGAGATATTGCCAGGAGATGAGAGCCACTTCCTCAAACTCATGTAACAAATTGGCCCAATTGAGAATGATGGACCCCTTGAATTTTGGAATCCCTAGCCCTGAGGCAAAATTTGTTGCATCTAGATTGACAATTGTCACTAGGTATTGTAATGGTCAGGGATCAGCGAGTAGAACAGTCCGAGTAGGTGCATTGTATAGTGTTTCTAGTTAAAGTATCAATTCTGGTGATTGTACCGAGCAAGGAAATTTTGCAGCCTTAATAATGTCGGAGGCGACCAAGCGTGTGGCCATGCTATCTCCGTCGGCCTTCAGTCTGTATATGGATTTAATTAAGCACTGCATTTCAACATGAATTCTGGGCTTTGTCTCCATTATTTCCTACACTTTGGAGTCCACCTTGGACCCCATGAGAATGCCCTCCTTCGAGTATTTGGAGGTTAGTGGCATCTTAGCTAGCATCTTTTCATCCTTGGTTTTTTTAGCCGCCTGAGTGGAGGTAGTAGGCAGCTCTGGGCTATCAGGAGGAGTGATCACTTCAGACATTTTGACCAACTATCTACAACCTGGGAGACTGAAGAGGGTCTATGCTCTGTGAGGGCCAAAACATAGCTTGCAGAACAACAATAACATATATACATAATATTTATAGAATATTTACATAATGCACAAAATTTACAAAGGCACAAAAGCTACCCTACAACAATGTACAATATATACACTAGATTACAATTGCATATAGGGTAGACAACCCTCTGGCAGAGCCAACCCACCAATGGGAGGTGACCCTAAAGCAAGATGTAAAGGCGGGAATGAAATCGAACGAAAGAAAAAACAAAACAAAAATGAGCACAACAAAAGCAAAAGACAGAAAACCAGAGAATAGAGAACTAGAGAAGGAAAAATGAAAGCCAACCTGGAAATGCAAATAATGTAGGGAAGGTGAGCACAGGGAGTGCTTTGCAATAAGGTCACCTTCAAACAATCATGAGCAAGAACCATGAATCAACATTCAATTAACCACTAAACACAGAGCAATTCGTTGTTTAATCACCTTAAAATCGCTCTGAGTGCTTTAAGTGTTTTAATCATGATAAATGTGAAAATGATAGGTAACATGTATTTATACCCTTAGGGTAAAAATAAGTTGCAATCTCTCCACAAACTCCAAGACAAGTGAACCTCCAGACTCCAGGCCCGAGGATTCCATGCAATCAAATCTCCTTGCAAAAGAAGAGAGGATGACAGAGATTCCTGGAGTTTAGAATCTGGCTCTAGTAAGGACACACAAACTATGAGATTGGGTCCCAGAGACACAAGAAGATAGAAAAAAAAGAAACACAACCCTTGCGGAAGCAAAGCCCGAAGGGGAAAATAAATAAAATAAAAAGAAACAAGGGAAGAGAAAAAGTGAAAAAGGGGGACCCAACATTTTGTCTAAAAATAATAGGGATGGGTATGCAGGGCATAAAAAATGGTGACTATCTGGGATGAATGCCCTAACATATTCAAGAAATTTAGAATCTTTGGTTAGGTAAACCGAAATAAATCTTTTCCTAAATCATTTTGCTTGCATGACGTGAGGCGTCAGGGAAAATTGAGCTCATCACTTGATTCAATATTTTGGTCTTTTGTCAACTGTGAGGTGTGTGCTTTGAAATAAAACCAATCCAATGACCTCTGGTAGAAACAGAGAGGCGGCACTAACAAATAAAACTAAATTCATCATATCCTGCACGGTTCCCCCAGATACCAGAATTCTCCACTCTTCAGTTCTTTCTTTTCTCTTTCTTTTGTGGATGGCAAGGCGGTACTCCTTTCACCATGAACCTTAAGCTTAGCTAATTTTGATGGTGGTACTTCTTTCACCTTGCCACTCAGCCTTTAAATTACCCAATAGGAGATAAAGTTTCAGACCTAGGATATCTTTAAATGAATTTCAGACTTGGTCAATTAATCAGTGCAAATGATCTGTCCTCAGGGTGTCTGATTACTTGCGTCTTTAATTTTTCTTTTAACTGATGTCCAGACTGTCAAGATGTGAATCTGATGAAGATTACCCATAAAATTTTACTGTACTCATAAAATAACTCCGGAGCGCGGACAAATTCCACTATGCTAACAATAGATTCAAAATTATCTGAAATACTCAGGGTACCGTTCCATAGACTAGATGTTATGGAAAGCATATCGGTCTACAAGATGAAGGTAACATGCTGGGGACCTAAAAAGAAAAAGAAAACAAGGAGAAATCAAAAGCAAACAAAAACCAAGAAAAGGTGACCCTGGAGGGTGGCCAGCAAGAACTATTTACAAGATGTTCCAAACGGAGCACCAGAAATAGTATTTACAAGCAAGAAATATACATATATTACAGCTTTGGGCCAACTCACCGTCTAACTCATTCAAAGTAGTGTTTGAGAAACTTCCCATTGATAGGAAATGGAATGGCTTCTTCGGTCATAGTGTTGAGGAAATAAGTGTAAGCCCCATAGATCTTAGATATCAGGTATGGTCTGAGCCAGAGCTGCTAAAACTTAGTGTGCTTTCCCTTCTTTTCCTGGGCCTTGTCCCACAATAGGACCAAGTCTAAAATATGAAAGGCCTTATACTTGGCTCTTATGTCAAACCATTGCTTTACTAATGCTTGGTGATGTGCGAAATGTTTGAGGGCTGCATCTCTTTGTTCCTCCATCCGCACCAGGTTCAGAAGTTAAAATTCCATGATATTGTTCTGATTGCCAAATTCCTGCATGAACTATAAAACTGGGATCTATAAGTTGATGGGGAATACTGGATTCTGACCATAAACCAAGTGAAATAGGGATGTCCCTAGGGCTGCCTATATTCATATATGATCCACCCAGAGAGTGAATCAAAGCTTTTAGTTCCAGTCCCAAGGGTTCTATTCTAACAGATGTTTGATCACTTCAAGTAAATTTTGTTGGTTGATTCAGCAACACCATTTCCCTTGGGGTAATAGTTGCTGGAAAACTTCAAGGTGACCTTTCTGTCATAGGTCCATTCAAGAAATTTCGCTGAAGAAAATGCTGGACCATTCTCACATACTATAACAAAGGGCATTCCAAATGTTGTGATGATGTTTTCTTCCAGGACTTTTATGACTATGTCTACCATGTTGTTTTTACAAGGAATTGCTTCAAATCACCGGGTGCAATAGTCGGTAGTAGTCAAAATATACCACTTGTTGGAAGATGAGTTGGGGTTGATTTCTCTATTAAAGTCAAATACTCATTCGGTGAAGGGTCTAGCTTTGAAGACTGGTTGCAAAGGCATGGCCGGGTTTCGCTCATGATGTGTCATAGTTTGGCAAGTATGGCATCTCCTAACGTGAGTGTAGACATCCTTGAAGATACAGGGCTAGTAGTATCCAGCCTAGAGGATCTAATGGGCAATGGTGTCACCTAAGCCATGCCCGGTTCCAAACTGCCCATGAAATTCATTGATCATTTTTGTAGCTTGGTCCCTATTTATGCACCAGAGGTATACCCCTTCATAATTCCTGTAAAAAAGCATTCCATTTTTTATCATGAAGTGCACGATTTTCAACTGCAAGGTGCGACATTTGTTTAGGGGTAGCCCCTCCAGGTATCTTTTGTTCAACAATAATTATACCAGCTCGGTATACCATAGATCTTGAGTGATGGACTCTACTGTGTCTGTCTGGCATTCGATGTTGGGAGTCTCTTCTTTCATTGCTCTACTTAGTCCATGGCCTCAAACTATCATCATGGGTTTCATTTACAAATCATACTCTTGGAGGATGGCCATCCATTTCCCCCGTCTTTCACCCAATTCACTCTGTAGGAGCAGAGACTTAACAGCTTGGTCCAGGATGATAGTGTGCACTTTGCTCTAGAGAATGTAATGCCAGAATCTCTTCACAGTGCAGATGAGAGAAAAGGCCTTCTTTTACAAAGATGAATACCAGACTTCAGCATTCTTAAATGGGGAGCTCATAAAGGCTATCGGTCATTCTTCCTCTTCGACCTTCTCGGTCAAAACTACCGTGGTAGAATGCGGAAAAGAAAAGGAATATATATGGAAGGGGAGGGACTAGTCCAAACTAGCCAAGACTAGTGCCTCCACAGTCATTTTTTTAATCTGGATGAATGCCCATTTTGCCTTAGGACTCCACTCATTCTTTGTATCTTTCTTCATCATTTCATTGAGTGGCTTCACTATCTCAGCCAATCCAGTGATGAACCGCCCGACAAAATTGATCTTCCCGAAGAAAGATCTCATTTCCTTCTTGTTTTTGGGCATCTGTAGATTTAGCAGTGCTTCAACTCTCTCAAGTTCGATGGATATGCCCTTCTCAGAGATAATATGCCCAAGAAGCTTCCCTTTAGTGACCCTGAATATACATTTCTTAGGGTTGAGGGATATTTTGTACCAACAACATCTCTCACAAATCTGGATGAGGTGGGCAAAATGATCACGCATGTCCTAGGAAAAGATGGTCAAATCATCCATGTAGATGATTATGCACTAGTTCACTAGGCCTTCAAATGCAATGTCCATAGCCTTCTGAAATGTGGCCCCTATGTTGATCAGGCCAAAGGGCATTCTTTGGTATGCAAACATTCCCCACTTGGTGGTGAACGTTATTTTGTCTCTATCTTCATACTTAACCATGACTTGGTTATACCTGGAGTACCCATCTAGGAAGGACATCATTTGTGATCCATTCACTATTTGCAGTACCTCATCCAATGAGGCGAGAGCGTGATTATCCTTCTTAGATGCCTTGTTCAAATTTCAAAAATCCATGCAAAGGCAGATCTTGCCACTTTTCTTCCTCACAGGGATGAGGTTGGAAACCCACATAGATTTCAGATTGGGAAGATGATCTGGGTTGATAGCAGTTTTCGTACCTCTTGATGAATTAGAGATTTGAATAGTGGGTTGACTGGTCTACTTTTTCTGGAAAGGCTTAGCATCAGGTTTTAGTGGGATGGTATGGGTCATGATGGATGTGTCATAGGTCTTCAAATCTTCATACCCCCATGCAATTACATTAATGTATTCTCAGAGAACTGCAAGAATCTTCTCCTTCTCCTCAGGGGAGCAGGAGGTGCCAATATGTACCAGTTTTTCTTCACCAGCCTAGCCGATGTTTACTTTTTTGAATTTCCCTCCCTCAGAGGAGGATGATATCTTCTCCCGGCCCTAAGGGTTTGAGTTGAAGATTCTTTCTAGTGCTACCATCCCCTTAGGGATGGTGTTGGTTGGTAAGTCTATAATCCTGTCATCTTCTTCACCCTGCCTAGTATCATCGTGATCTCTTTCTTCCACTATCTGGTCCTCAAAAACACCAATGTTCGCCATGAAGGCTAGGATATGTTGATCATCTTCAAAAACTTGAAAGTGGGTGACATTGTCTAGGATGGACAGGGTGGGGATCATCTCAACGGAGAATTTCCAGAGCTAGGAGCTAGCCATTGGCTCAAGGGTGCTAGCGGATACGGCGAGAGCATCCGAAACATAGTTTCTTTTCTGGGGAATGAGTTCAATGCTGAAGGAATCAAAATCCTAAATGAGGCTCCATTCTTGGTTGTGATATGCAGCCAACCTTTTGTCATGATAGGTGTATTGGCTCCAGACCTGCTTCACGATAAAATCTGAATAACCTAGCGCCCTAAGGTAATTGATTCCCTTTCTTAGTGCAAATAGGAGTCCAAGGACCAGGCCTTGTACTCCATGAAATTGTTTGTACAGTTGAACTATAGCCTATAAGATGCAAGGAAATATTTCCCCTATGGGTTGATCAATTCCAATCCAGCCCCACAGCCTTGTTCAGACCGAGATCTGTCAAACTTCACGGTCCACAAGTCATTGTTCGTTGTCTGGGGCTGGGAATATAGAGTGGTCTTTGGATTGTTTTTGGAGAGGTTGGGAGGATTTTCCTCCTGCTCTGATAGCACTCGGGTGATATTTTCCCCTGAAGAAGCCTGTGGTTGTGATTCCTAGACTGGCAGAATCTTGGGGATACCACCGAGATGATTGTTGGGTCCAAGCATATCCAAAAAGTGTTTCTTCTCCCAGAGGGTGTTGATGTGTTAGGTAGAAGCAAAAACATAGGGCTTGCACTCTAGTTCTGAATGTTTTTGATAATGTACCTAGCACCAAGTGTTGGATAAGAGTGTAATGGGGGTCACTATAGTACCCTGTGAGTTAACTTCATCCCTTAGTTTTTCATCCAGGTCCTGCGTTCTCTGAGAAACAATGGGATCTTCCCCGAGGGTGAAATCAAAGGTCAAGATTTCTAGGGGTCAGTACACCCCGGGGGAAGTCTTAGAGAAGAGGACTTCATTCACCCTCCTGACTTCGGTAAGGGCATGTTTTATTTGGGGCTCACTTTCTACCCGGATCTGGTTAGATTCTCCCTCCCAGGGGAGCCACAAGTGGGAGAAGTCAGTGGAGAAATACCCATTGAGGGACTTAGACCAATTGTGAATTAGTAACATCCCATAAGTCTCTGGGATGTCCACCACTTGGATATCAATTATGCTTGCTATCCTGGGGTCTTGGATGAGCTAAATCTGGATTTTCTTCAGCTCACCTACCATTTTTATAGTAGTTTTGTCCAACTAGACTACCACACCGTTAGATGGAGTAGGATGAAATATCATCTTCTGGCATATGGATAAGGGCATGATGTTACCCAAAGCATTGGAATCTACCAAGCAATTGTAAAGGTTCTTCCCTTGTATGTTTAAGACTAGTAATAAGGGAGGATCCTCAGTGTTGCCCTGGAAGATAGTTTTGTTGGTGTCATCAAAAGTGACAGTCTTGGGTGGGTGGCTAACAGCTTTCAG
The DNA here is from genome assembly GCA_018584345.1 of Thuja plicata. NCBI lineage: Eukaryota > Viridiplantae > Streptophyta > Pinopsida > Cupressales > Cupressaceae > Thuja > Thuja plicata. The sequence goes on along the minus strand of MU223366.1, from coordinate 1,802,344 downwards.
GTTTCCCAAGAGCTTCAGAAGAAACTTCCTCTTCTCTGAACTGTTCAGCAAAACCTCCATCAAGGTCATGGAGGTGGTGGTGCATTCTAATGCCTTTGTGATGTCAAACCTCCCCCCAGGGAATAGTTTGCTTCCCTCAGCTGGATCCTTAGCTTGGTTGGAGCCAGGGCCTTTAGGATGAAATGGGCGATCAGTTGTGTTATCCCAGGGAAGGGTGTCTTTGGGAGGTGTGGGCGTGTAAACTGGTCCTTTACCAGCCTGGCTCTGGGTATTGTAGGGAGTTCATGGGTTGGTAAAGGCATTGACCTCAAAGGCCAAAATAAATTCATCAAATAACCCCTGCAATCTGGGTCCTTCTTCATCCTCCTTGTCTGTTCCAAAGAAGACGGTCTCACAGGCAAAGGCACCGTGAGTGGGCTCTTGTATGGGGGGTTTCGAGGGAGTAGGATCAATACTTTGTTGTCTGTCTAGCTGGGAGATCATGATGAATTTCTCTAGCATGGCATAGTTCACCTCGAAATGAGATCCCGTGTCATGCAATCTACACCAATTGGTCAGGGGATAGAGTTATGCGATTGGAATGAAATGGGAAGGTCTAGAACCACCCCAATTGGTGTTTTGGTTTGAAGAAGGACCTTCAGTGTTAGTGTTGTTGTTCCATTGTTGTTGGTTGGGTCAGGGCCCATTGTTGTAATTCCTTCCTCTGGCATTGTTATTTCGTTGGCCAGAGAAGACATTCCCTCTCTTGGAATTGGTATTTGTGGAGTTTGAGAGACCCTGCCTTTAGCTGTCCCATGTCCAGAGTCAGTGAGTACAACAGTTTCCAGAGGGATTTGACCTCGGCGAATAGTTGGGTGTTCATGTCACAATGTGATGGTTGTTGTGGTTGGTTCCTGGGAAAGGCAACCATAGGTACCAAAGTCGAGGGTGTAAATCCTCCAGCTGTAGATGACTGGAAGAAAGGCACTCTGAAAGATTGTGTCTGTGGTTGTTGTTCTTGTTGCAGCTGGTTCCAGGGAATGAATTCTAGACCCGGTATTATCTGGGCTTGCGATGGATATATGTACTAAGCTTGTTGGTCTATCAATGATGGTGGTGGGTTCATGGCCATCATAGGGGCACCCATTTCCTAATTGGGGTTGTATCCCCCAGTGTAAGAAGTTATGTCAGGTATCATGTTGAAAGGCATGCTCTTCCCAATCCCACCCAGAGATTTGTTCAGACCGTGAGACAACTCCAAGGCTAGGTTGTAAACTTTTTCCAAAGTATCTCGGTCAGTGGGGGTGGTATTTATCCATAGGAGAGTGGAAAAAAATGGGTCCATTGCATTCAGGTAGGTCTGGATGGTCACTTCCAGGGATGGGATGAAAGGACCTATGCACCGCTTCAAGGCACGTTGGAACCTATGGTTGAATGTTGCAAGGGGTTCATTGGGTTCCTTCCTAATGGAGATGAAATAGCTATGGGACCATGCTGGGTCCATGTGTACATGAAAGGCCACCAAAAAGGCATCTTCCATATCCTGCCAACTATTGATGGATTTGGCAGGCAGGTTAAGGTACTAGTTCAGCTCGTTCTATCCCAGGGACAGAGGGAACATCCAGGTCACAACATCTTGATGTTGGATCCGGTGTCAGTTCATGGCATCTTTGTATTCTTGTAGATGATCTTTTATGGTTCATGAGCCTAAGTGCTCATATAGGGGACAAATATTTTTTGGGTGTGCAGGAAGATTGTTGGTCGCACCCAAAAACATTTCTATTGGGGACCCGGTGTTACCAAAATAAGAAGCCATCAGGGGTGTTGGGTTTTGGCTAAGATGAATGTTAATCCCCAGGGTTGTCTAGGATACTTGGGTATTCTAAGATGTAGTAGATCCCCAGACAATGACAGTTGGCTTGGCTTTCAGGGTCTATTTCTTTCGAATAGGAGGCTCAAGTTTGACAAACCTTCTAGGATTGGGGGCTGATCTAAGGATTCTTTTAAATTGGGCTGGTGAAAATGATCCAATCCCACTAAAGGTCTGTTTCCTAAAAATAAGGCTTGGGGAACCCTCAAGCGGTGTAAAATCTAAATCCTCAAAAAGGGATGAGCTCATGCCCTCCTTCTAGTGCTAGTTTCTATTGATGGGGGTTTGTGACCGGGTCCGCCAACAGATGTAAGTTGTCACCAGGTACTGGGGTACCGGAAAAATTTGCCTGTAAAGGTTGTCTGGAGAAATGATATTTTATGGGACTCCAAGCACCTGATATTTAGGTCTTGAAAGTGTGGGGTTTTGGTTGGGAGTGTGAGTGTTTTGTTCGGGGGGATAGTTGGTTATCTAGGCTTCTCTTATCTGAGGATCTAGGTAGGTAGGGTTTCCTGCTAGCATTCATTAGTCACCAAATAAACTTCAAAAGATAGGATAGGGTTGGAGACATTCCATCTACCTATAGTCATGCCAATATATTTAAAACATCAAACCATACTCTAACATGCTACACTAAAATACTGAATGCGTGCACAACCATCAATTCATACATATTCAATAGCGAGGAGAAAGAAGGTCATTAATCTACTTAAAATATTAGAGCAAGGGACATAAGAAACATACAGCACAAAAAGTATTAAGTCAGAGATCAAGAGACCAACAACAACATTTTCAGAATCCTTCTTTCTTTATTAATGGTGTTCCAGCATCACTAGTGAGTACATCAACAACTCTAGGGGAGCATATATCTACTAAAAGCTTCTAAAGACTAAGGAGAATTGAGCTATGCAACTACAAGAACTGAAAACTCAAAAATTCTATAGCTATGGACTGCAAAATCATCAATTTTTTCGACCCTTAGAATGAGGTCGGACTTATTATTTATACACAAGCTTACCCTAAAACTAACCTAACTTAACTTTACACTCAACCAATAAAATACAATTTTTGGTGGCCGATACTACTTGCACAATGCTACAATAACCTCAGGAAGAGAAGAGGTCTGACATGTCAGAGGAATGTGACAAGAAAGGAGGTATGTAAGAATCAGCCTCGAGAAGAGAACCAGAGGGAGAATAGAAGAAATCTAATCCCCTAGGGATTGAGGCTACATGCCTCATTAATGGAAAAGTGACTCACTATCCCCAATGCACAAGGTGTTATGTTGGAGCAGAGCCTTTGGAAGACCACCTGTCAGAATCATCTTTCAAGCTAATGTGCCCTTCTAGAGTCACCTACTTCCTAACATCCTTATTAACTATCTGATAATGACCGGTCGGTTCTGGGGAAACTAGACATGGGTCATTCAAAGAATATAAAAGCGTGGATCCAAAACTCTAGGATCCGGGAGCTTAAGCTCAAAGAATAAAGAATACAAAATATGCACGACTGATGGAATTCTCCAGACTCCAGAGAACCTTATTGATCCTTACTTCTTTTGAATGCTTCTAATACTTGGCTTACGCCTTCTTTGTTTATGTCATTGATGATGTCCCATCGACTGCGAACATCCTTCAACTTCTCTTCGACTTCTCCGGCCCTGTTCCAAAACTCATCTACCATCTTCATGTCATCATGTGCCCAGATCATCATCTTGGATAATCTTGATAACCTACCCCTGTCAAAATCTTTGGCAACCGGATACAGAGACTCCATTCACTCATCAAATTTGCTGAGAACGTAGTCGTTTGGGGTGCATGTTCCGGTGGTGAAGGGGTTGACTTGTGACACCTCCACCACAAATGCCTAAAATAGGCCCAAAGGATATTGAGCCATGATCACCTTCTCATTTAAGGCCTTAACCAGTTCCTTGCATACCTCAATTTTGAGGCCAAGTCTGGAGTACTGTGCCTAGAGAGAATCATAGGATTCATCTCCCAAAAGTCCTACCTTTGTGATGGCTTCTTCTCTGGCATTGAAATTTTCCTCTAAACTGACCTTCCATTTTTCATACTTCTCCAAGTCCTGCTCCCATATGATAGCGGAGCCATTTGCCTAGCTGAGGATAATATTGATCTAGCAAAGATCTGGAAGGGACACCACTAGGAATTATCTTATGGAAGCTAGCTGCTTGATGACCCACCCGTCCATAGCCTGCACCTTCTTCTCCATGGATTGAAGAGAATCCACATCACCCTGTGCAAGTGGCAATCTGGAGGAAGAGGCTTCTGGATGGATCTCGGCCAAAGGTTGTGTATGTTCTACTAGAAGTGTAAGGATATTTGCATTGGTTTCTCTTTCCTCCTTTAACTTATGGCCTTGTTTAATGTACCAAGCCTCTACTACTTTGGTGACCTCTCTCAGCAGGTCCAGTTCACCCTACTTATCTCTTCTCCCCAATGCCACTTTTGTAATAGTGTAATATTTGAGCCTTATAGCCGCTGCATCTGCATTTGGAGGAGGTGTTGCGATTGTTGCAACTGTACCTCCTATTGGACTAGTCTGGAGGGTATGGACTATTCGTGCCTTCTTAGGCTTTTGGGCCTTTGCATTTTGGGCCATCATCTCAGCCAAGGAGAGTGGAACACCTGTCACTACCACCGGGGCCTTTCTCTTTCTTGATTCTACTAGCCATTGGGGCGGCTGGGGTGGATTCATTCTTAAGACCTGGGTATCTGGATTCTCTTCAGAATGTGGCAGTGTGTTCCTAGAATGCATAGTGTCATCGGGCCTTTTCTCATTTTCTTGTTCCTATTCTTTCTCCTGCTCACCAGAGGCCTCAGTATTCTCTGTCGTGTTGGCATCCTCTTTCGTGATGTTCAGAGCTTCTTCTCCTTTAATATCAACATCACCTGCATTCTTAGGGATTTCCCCATCCTTTTCAGCATCAGTTGATTCAACATTTATATCTTTAGGGATTTCCCCATCATTCTGCTATTGTTGTTCTTCAGCCTCATCAATTTCATCTACCAAAACATCTTCCTCCACTGGTACATCTTTTCAAGGTGGGTGGGGTCTCTACCCAAAATTCAATAATGCGGTCACTTTTACCACCTCACCAAGTATACTCTGGGGCAACTGGTCATCAAAAGTAACCAAAGGTGTTTGGAGCATGATGATTGGGGGTATGGTTGATCTCATGGATCCAGTTTCCCTAATCATCGGTTGCTCATCTATGATTTTCTTAGGTTCATCATTAGTCTCTTGGACCGGTGTCTTCTCCCATTCGGGCTCTTTTTTTGTTTCCTCCCAGACCTCCTGCTCTGTGACAATATCTTATTCCAGGACTTCTTCTTCATCTGAGGGGATATCCTCTTTCTCTTGGGTGGCGATCTCCTCCACCGCATGATCTACATCCTCATGAAGGTTAATGATCTCCTCTACCCCTAAGACATCATCAAAATTTTCGTGTGGGTGAGAGGAATCATAAATGTTCTCCAGTTCAGGGGAATCTGAACTAACATCAACCAGAGGTCGATTTGGCATACCAGGGCCAGCGGCTGCGCTTGGAGTGGGGGTCACCTTCTGCTTCTTCTTCCTTAGTAATGGGACCCTGGTATCTGAAATACTTGTGGACTCTACCTCAATGAAATTTTGTCTGCTCATCATTGCGGCCAACAATGGGGGTCCTGTCAGGCGAGCAGATGTTATTGGAGTTATGAGGAGGCTAGAGGACATTTGTGCACTTATCTACTGGCCAGCCAGCCTTGCTAACTCCATCTATTTTTGCAGCTATGCCATTATGGGGGTTGGGCCTCAAAGAGGCACCTTAGCTGGGGTATCTTCTTTCTCTTTCCCCTTGCTTGTGCTGGGTCTAGCGGTAGCAATAGAAGTTGAAGCAGACCTTCGAATAATTGGCCCCTTCCAAGTGCTCCTCGGACACACCCAGGAAAAATAACTATGACTGGCCTCCAAAATGGGGTGGCATACTCCCTCAATTGTCAAATCCTCTAGGGTGGCCCAATCCACCGGAGGGGGACCCAATTTATCCAATCCTTGCCCTTTGTATTATGGGTCTTCTAGCTACCCTTCATCTGAAAAACCCTTCAAAAAATTATGAAGGTCAAGTACCTTCATAACTCCCTTGGACATCCACAAATGTTGGCGGGCCCAGAGATCAAAATTGTCTTGTCAATCTGTTGGTTGTATTTCCTATTTTTGCTGCTTTTCCTGGTTCCTTGCCCTCCCCTTTGAAATTTTTTAGGTTTTCATGCTTATTCCTTGCCAAAATTGTCAAAACCCTGCTAAAACCCTAAAGCCTAGTATTAAACGATGCATGTTTAAACCCTTAGCCATGTCTTATATTTCATCGTTACCTTTTTCAAGTCACTAAAGACATGTGCTTTAAGTCAGGTCGCTTGATCGCTTTACCAAAATCAAATATGCTAAATCATTACCCGACTTTTCTTTTCCTTTGTGTCGCGTAGTCTCGTTAAGAAACAGAATATTCCATCTATGTCTCGAGACTTAGTGATTTCCTTGTAGTCGATTTGTCGCTTGATATCATGTTGTGACCTTTTAAAAATGAATGGGACCCACCTTCAGTCGGGTGATCACGAGAAGAAATGGCCAGTCAAAGAAATGTCTTCCAACCTTGCGCTTTCTTCATGTCGCATTATCGCTGGATCTGCTCGGTCAAACAGTTAAGCTCTTTCTTCAGTCGCGTGGTCTCGTGATAATTGGCGGTTAAGGGATAACAGTCATGACTCAGCGAGTAACAGTTACATGTTAATTGATTTCCCTCAGTCGGGATGTCGCCAGATCAGGGGCGGTGAGTCAGATTTCAAGTATGCATAAAGTGGACGAAAGAACAGATGACACTTGTCACAGAACTAATGGTTGTCGCCTGATCGCTTGATAAAGGAAATGGATCATGTGATAACATGACTAGGGTATGTTTGCCCTCAGTCGTGAAGTCTCTTGATATTTTAAAGGTATATGAATTTCTGAGGCGATTATGAGACAGTCGTTCGATGAAGAAATAAGAGGATCTGACGGTGGTCGCGAAGTCTGGTGATAAAAGTGCCCTAGGGAAAAAGTCCTCCCGACTAAGTGATTAAGGTATGTCGCGAGGTCGCTGTAAACAGAAAAAGGCACGTGCTTCAAGTTAAAGGTAAAGACACAGGATCACCCGACTGAGCGACTGAAGGACTATTCAATACATCGCTTCCTCGCTAATGTTTTCAGATAAAAGGAAAATAGCTCGCGACTATGCGGCGAGCTAAATAGAAGATGTCGCGCACTCGCGGTCAAGTATGATATAAGATAAAAGGGGCTTGCGAGCATGCGACGAGCCAAAGGACAGAATGCATCGCTCACCCGCACATAAAATGAAAGCTGAAATGTTAAGATGGCGAGTGAGTGACTAGACAAGGTTTGCAATGAAAAAGTGAATGTCGCTCAGTCGCCGAGGCTCAAGTGGTATGGAAAGTTAGCTCGCGAGTTAGCGATGAGTTGTCAGTAAGGGAGGCGTCACTTACTCGCAGGAATCAAAAAGATAAGGAAGAGTGGTGCGAGTATGCGACAGACACAAAATAAAGTTCAAAAGTTAATGCATCGCTCACTCGCATGGATCAAAGAGCAAAGTATAAAAGTGGCGCGGGTGTGCGACTAACATGAAATAAGG
>MU223366.1:1770857-1792998 GCA_018584345.1 Thuja plicata | reverse complement strand
AATGAAGAAGGACCTTATCCAGTCCTTAGCAATTAGGCTTTTCTTGTCTCTGAATCAGGAGTAAAAGGTACAAGGTTCACATAGACATTTCAAGCATTGTGATTCATACAAGAAAAATCCCTAACACAATCCACCCAAAAATCTTCAATGTCTTCCTTATGTGGTGGGGATGCCTGGGGAAGTGCCAAGGCAATCTTTCCTAGAGGATCATAATTTTTCCTAGTGTGGTGGAATTCCACCAATCCCAGGCTCTTCAACTCACTATCTGCCTCCTTTGTTGCGGTGAGGCTACACGTATAATTCCCACAAGAAACTAGGAATGGGATGTTAGTGACCTTCTTCAATGTGAAGAAGGCTTGCAGATCTAGGATTTGCTGGCAGAACTCCAAAAGAATGATTTTATCCCTGCAATACCAGGGAAGAAGATAGGGTTCCCAGAGAAGCCGTTCACCCGAATATATGTGTGTTGCTAGAAATAAATAAAATAATGGTTGTAAGTACTAACCAGGTTCATCGCCTCCTGCGATAGCTGGTACTCAGAGTCCTGAGTAAGTGTCAAAATTTTTTGGTAAACGAAGGCATCATTTACCCTACAAAAATTTAGGAAACTGAGTTCCCACTGGATCTAGGGATAATGATCCCATGGTGTTAACTGGCCTGGCCCATTCCCAAGATCAATGACTATTCCTAAACCCAGGAAATCCATTCTTTGTTGGGCCAGTGCCCATAGCATGTAAGATGTCATATAGAATTTAGATCACCAAATGACACCCTTCAGCTGCATGTCCACATGATTGGCTATAATAGCCACCCAGTTGAAATTATGGTTGCGATCGGTGATGTAGTAAATAAAGTAGTACATCCATGCTGAGAAATCCTAGGCATGGGGTTGTCCAAAGATCTTGCATAAAAATATAATGCCCGCATGAATGGGCTCTTTGAAATCCCCATGGCGAATTTCCAACTTCATCTTTTTATGGTCCCTCTTTAGGGACTTCAGCCACTGAGTGTTGAGATGTTTCCAGGAGATGAGAGAAGCTTCCTCAAACTCCTGTAACGACTTGGCCCGGTTGACAATGATGGACCCCTTGAATTGTGGAATCCCCAGCCCTGAGGCAAAAGTTGTTGCATCCATATTGACAATTGTCGCTAGGTATTGTAATCGCCAGGGATCAGTGAGTAGAACAGTTTGAGTAGGTGCATTGTATAGTGTTTCCAGTTGAAGTATCAATTCTGGTGATTGTACTGAGCAAGGAAAGTTTATAGCCTTAATAATGCCAGAGGTGGCCAAGTGGGTGGCCATGCTATCTTCGTCGGCCTTCAGTTTGTATATGGCTTGAATTAAGCCCTGCATTTCAGCCCAAAGTCCGAGCTCTGTGTCCGTTATTTCCTACACTTTGGAGTCCACCTTGTACCCCACGAGAATGCCCTCCTTTGGGTATTTGGAGGTCAATGGTAGCTTAGCCAGCATCTTTTTGGCCTTGGTTTTTGTGGCCGCCCGAGTGGAGGTAGTAGGCAGCTCTAGGCTATCAGGAGGAGTGATCACTTTAGACATTTTGACCAACTATCTGCAACCTGCAAGACTGGAGAACCGTTAATACATGATATAATAATAACTTTGTAGATTCTAGGGAAATCATCACCATTTTGCACCTGTCCAAAAAGTGTTAGCATATATCAAAATCCTAGAGTATTTAAGATAAACATGAGTTGGATTCTGATAAACATCCGGGGGCTCTGGGCTATTGGACCAAGTGACAAAGATGGAATAAAGACCCAGGGGCCCCCGCACCCGGAGTTCAGAAGAACTAGTCATTGTCGACATGACCAGTAGGAAGCCAAACTTGGCTAACATGGGACATCACGTGGTTATGTGACAGGTGGTGTAATGACATTAATGGCGATAAGTAGGCTAACACAGGGGAAATTGAATGCCAGATGGGATGGGGTTTGAATTCCCACTCGTGGGAAATTAATTCCGCCATTAAGGTGATACGATAGAAGAGAGAGAAATTTGCCATGGCTCGAACCAAAGAGGTGCCTAGTTTGAACCATGGCGACTCCCTCTCGACGAGCTCGACAGGATGGTTCAAAACATGATGGAGCACGGTGAGCTTGAAAGGAGTAGAAAGGATATACATGAGATATACATAATAAACTACTTAGGGTCAATGCTCTGCGAGGGCCAAAATGTAGCTCACAGAACAACAATGACATATATACACAATATTTAAAGAATATTTACACGATGCACATAATTTACAAAGGCACAAAAGCTACCCTGCAATAATGTACAATATATACATTAGATTACAACTGCACAAAGGGTGAACAACCCTCTTGTAGAGCCAACCCACCAACAGGAGGTGACCAGAAAGCAAGACGCAAAGGTGGGAAAGAAAATGAACGCAAGCAAAAAAAAAAAAAAATGAGCACAACGGAAGAAAAAGATAGAAAATCAGAGAATAGAGAACTAGAGAAGGAAAAAAAAATCCAACCTGGAAATGCGAAGAATGTAGGGAAGGCGATCACGGGGAGTCCTCTGGAACAAGTTCACCTTCGAACAATCATGAGCAAGTACCATGAATCAATGTTCAATTAACCACTAAACACGGAGCAATTCATTGTTTAATCACCTTAAAATCACTCTGAGTGCTCTAAGTGTTTTAATCATGGTAAATGTGAAAATGACAAGTGACACATATTTATACCCTTAGGGTAAAAATAAGTTGCATTCTTTCAGCAAACTCTGGGACAAGCGAACCTCTAGACTCTGGGCCCGGGGATTCCATGCAGTCAAATCTCCTTGCAAAAGAAGACAAGACGGCAGAGAATCCCAGAGTCTAGAATCTAGCTCTTGAAAGGACACACAAACTCTAGGATCGGGTCCTGGAGACACAAGAAGACAAAAATAAAAGAAATACAACCCTCATGGAAGCAAATCCCGGAGGGGAAAACAAAGAAAACAAAAAGAAACAAAGGGAAGAGCAAAAGCGAAAAAGGGGGACCCAACATTTTTCCTACAAAATGTAGGGACGGGTATGCAGGGCATAACACATTCAATTCAGTCATTCTTATCATGTTGGTTTAAAGATCTATCTTCATTAGGTCCAATTGCTCGGTAAGTGTATCATTCTTTTCTGGTAGTTCTATTATAGTTGTCTCAGATTCATCAGTAACACTGCCTTCAGATGTATAGTTGTCTCAGATTCATCAGTAACACTGCCTTCAGATGTTGTTTCAAGTGTATCAACTTGTTCTTGTGTAACCTTTATTTCATCATAAATTCTTAGTCTAACCCTTAGAGATCTCTGAAGTTTCTTCTTTGAATCAATGATTAACTCTCTTGCACCTTCCAACTCAAATTCAAGACCATCAAATCTTTTGAATTTCCTAAAACTTTCCATGACTAGGATCTTTAACTCTCAAGTGGTCAAACCCTATATCTCAAGAGTATAATCTCTGATACCAATTTTTTTATTTCAAGGTATTGAAATAGGCAAACAATAGCAGCAGTATATAGTTTAAGTTACAAAAATTTTTGTGGTACTGGTCGTGTAACAAAGTTCATCTTTGTGCATAGTAGAATCAAAATTAATACTGTAACAATGTATTAAATGCATCCTTGTCATTTTAAAATTCATTAAGTAACTCGGTAAGTAACTTCTCTTCGCTCGGTTAACTGTCTCTTTTGTACTTGGTAACTATCAACTCGGTGTACTATATGTGTTCTCGGTGTTCAGTAAACTATGTGCTCTCGGTGTAGTGTCTGCACTTTACCGACTTCACTGCCTTGCTCGGTGTACATTACCAACTGCTCATATATTTTCTTTTCTGTCTTTCACCAATTGAGTCTTTTGATTCTTATGACCTTTCCTGAACTAATGACAACAAAATATCCTATGGAGAAAACATGAAGAAGTCAGAAAATGGGTTATGTTTTTAATAGAAAATGTTTTCATTGTATTAAGTTTGGACATAAGGAAAATTAGTGTAGAAGTAGAATGAATATGAATAGAAATGTTAAGAACTTCAATGGCTATTTCTACGGTTTCAATGGATATGGACACAAAAATATTGAATGCATAATAAACATCAAAACCAAAAATAATGAAACTACTAGAATTAAAAAGGGTGTTCTAGTTTTCTATAACTACAATATAATAGGACATATTGTAAGAATATGGATCAAACGAATGGTCGTCCAATAGTTGTAGAAGACTCAAAGGGAAATAACAAGACATGTTTGATGAATAAAATAGAAGATGCTTCTGAAGGTGGTCTTATATCTATTTTGGGTGTTGTTCTCTCTTCTGATAAATGACTCAGAATACATGGTCCGAGGGGGAGATTTCAAGTGAATAAATTTTCTCCCTCCAAAAAAGTGACTGTATGGTTTAGTATACAAGGTATTAATTATTTGGTTTTATCAGAGATTATATATATTAAGTTGTGTTCAAATGTGGTTTGGAGAAATGATATTTATAGTGGTTCAAAAATTAAGCTGCATTTCAATAGCTTAGATAAAAGTTTGGTTGAAGGATAGGTTGAGTCTGTGGAACCAATTTCCTCCTAAGGCAATTGACAGGTATAAGGATGATATTGTCTTCTATGTTGATAAGGATTTATACTACATATAAGAGGTAGTGTCTAGAATTTTTTGGTAAATAGTGTTATCATGTAGGATTACTAAGTAATAATGTATAAGCATTCTTGAAAATTGATCAAAATTCCAAAGGATAGTGGTGCTGCAAGGATTGAAGTTGTTGGTGATGATAAATGTGAAGAAAAAGATCAGGGTAAGAGAATAAGGAAGATATATATAGAGGCTTTATTATTTTATAAACAAGAAAATAAATTCAAAAGAATGTTTTCGAAGTGCTTCTCTGCTCCAGTGATTTTTCTAAGTGACAATGAAGAGGAAGAATAGAAAGGTGTTGGTGAACAAAAGAAAATTGTAGAACTTGATGTACAACTTGTTGCTGGTGAGGAGTATGTTTCTTCTCTTATCTCATCAAATGAAGGTGATATATAAGTTGAAACATTTATTCTATGTAGATTTAATCCAAAGGAATAGAGACCATTGAAGATATATTCCATCAGAATAATTGTATGTTTCTCCAAGAAAATCTTAGGGTTGTTTCCCCTCCTTATAACTAAGTGCATCAGAGTGACACAATAATAAGTTTGTTATTGGATTTTGTCCTTAACGAAAAAGGGAGACAAAGATAAGGGAAAAGTTTATTTGATAGTGTATTTTACAAAATTTTAAAATGTATTTATTATTTCAGTTAGGGCGATTTGATAGTGATTGATATATTAGGGAAACATTTTTGTGGTTGTTTTTCATCAATGAAAAATGGGTAGATTATTAGAAATATTTGTTTGGTTTGGTTGTTATTGTCAAGTTGTCATTGATGTCAAACACTATGGTCTGGAAGTATTTTCTGACATGACATGTTCAAGTATATATAAATAAGGAATTTTGTCCATAAAGAAGGAAGTTAGTCTCGAAGAAGTAAGGTTGTGTGCTAGACATGTTAGTTTAGAGGTCAATGGTTCAACATCAGAGATATACAATTGAAGATGAAAATTATTCAGTTATTTTTTTGAAGGTTTCCATTCTTGAAATAAAGTTTGAAGATGTCTAGATGAGATTTGTATTATATTCTAGTATTGGTCTTGGTTGTGGTGTTTCATGGTGATTCAAAAACAACTCCTGTTGATCTAGAAATAGTAATGTCAAGTGATGCAATTATGATCATTTAATATTCTAGTTTGGAAATGTGTTGTGATAAATAATTATGTGGACAACTGGAAAGTGATATGGCATTTAGTGAGGAGTTTGGATCTCACATTGACGTGTGGAGCTCCAAAGTCACCTCACAAGTGCCATGGCTCTTTGGGCAGTGTGATGCTACAAATTTGAGATTACAATGGAAGTTGTTTGCGTAATTGTAGATCTAGTATTGGGATGATGTATAATGTGTTCATTTTCCCTCTCTAAGAGTGGATCATGCTTCATGTTTTTGGTTCAGGTATTGCATTTAATGTTTATCTCTTATTTGGATGGGCTCATGTTATGTGTGACCTATATTTTGGTCCAGATGCTTATGAAATAGGATCTTATTATAATTTGTTTTTTATTAAGGAAAAAATTGGTTTTTTAGGGACCCAAAACCCTTTACAAAAAAATTACATAATATTTAGCTATAAATCCCACCAAAATGAGATAGACCAAAAAAAATAGTCACCTGACAGACAGAAAAAAAAGAAATATAAATAATCCCATCCCAATGCTAGTAGAAAGCCATCAAAGCACCAACAAAGAACACCTTAAAACACAAGCAGATAGGATATAATTAACCTAAGTTATTTAAGGTCTTGGTGACCTCGTCCTCCTATTGACTCATCTTCTATGCTACCTTTTTCAAATCCAAGATGTCGTGAGACAGAGAAGGAGTCTTCTTCTTTGTATTTTTCCAAGTTCTCTTACTCAAACCCTTTGTATCCCCAATACCAGGCTCCTTTTCCTTATCCAAGTCCACAAAGGTCCTATCGTGATGAAATTTCTCCCCTTTAGCCACCAGAGTCCTCATGTTATCAGAAGAGGTCTTGACCACCTTATGGTTGTGCTCCATAATCTTATGGAGGGTAGAGTCACACTTTTCTATCTTGTGATCCATTCTCCCAAGATTCTTGTCATAACTCTCCCACATTTTTTCAATGGATTCAACATTGTTAGTCAGGAAATCCTCCATGACTTTTTTCTCACTATCCATCCACTAAACATAAATAGGGGACCATTTTTGATTCTCTAATAATTGTAAGGAGAGGTTATGTAGTATTCTCAGACAATACTATACTCAGACAAAAATAGGGGACGCTTGTTGATTCTCTAATAATTGTAAGGAGAGCTTTTGTAGTATTCTAGAATTGATTATTCGTACCCTCATTAAAATGAAAATCCTCAAATTTAGAGGAAATGACATGTTGTTTAAGGTTCACATTATTTATTTCAGCATATGCGCACCTAATAAGTCTAAAAAGTACACAGAGCTATAATTAGCAGTTCCCAAAACCCCAAAGGCAACCTCCATCTTAGGCTGAAATTCTCAGAGGCTTAAATCCATGGACGATTGAGAATTCCCCACATTACCTTGATAGGACCCATAATTCTCAGAGCCAAGGGGAATAAGGACATTTTGGTCCTGGGAGCTATGAAAATCTTTAAAAGTATGGGTCGTCCCCTTGCCCTTTTCCTTCTTTACTGACTTATTACCACCACCTGAAGGAGAACCCTCACCTTTACTTGTCCCTATAGCCAAATTTGTATAAGTAGCATTAGGTTTATTAGGAGGGGAGAGCCTCATCATCGTCATCCTTTGTATCCCAACCCCCACCCTCAAAGCTATCACTCTGTTCTCCTTCATCATCAAAGGCCAATAGAGCCCTAGAAGGGTTCTCAAAAAACCTCAATTTGAAATTCTCATATAAAAGAAAATTAAACATTGATGTAGAATATGATTACTATGGGGACCCACTTTATGATCTTTAATGCTAGCGTTCAACGAAGAGAGAAAATAAAAGGGAAACAAAACAATAACCTTATGTCTGAAATGTTTCAGCATGATCAGGTGGTAGCCATAAACCCTTGTGAATATGATATCTAAGGTAAAATACTCCATTATTAGCTTGAGAAGCTCCCTCTAAATGGGATTAATCTGCTTCGGTGTAAAATTGGTCGTATTAGCCTTCACCAAAATATTTTTTTTGAGAGCCGACTTGGGAAATTTCTTAGTACCTTCCTCTGACAAATTCCTATCTCTATAAAATTTAATGCCCTCCATGGAGAAACCAGTCACCTCTGCAACAGTACTCTTGTCCACCACCACCAACTTTCCAAACATATTTCATTTACCATTTCTCCATTCTTGCACAAAGATCTTTGTGACTCTCTAGTCATACCCATGAAGTTTTTCAAGGTAAGACATAAACCCACCTTTCTTCAGATGATAAAAAATGGTAGTATTTTTCTTCCGTCACTCAGAGCTAACGGGCTCAACCCTTCTCCTTTCCCCACCCATCTTGCCATTCCTTAGAAGAAACTCACAAAAATGGAAGAGAAATATGCAGAGCACAATGAAGCCAGCAACCCCAATAACACCAAAATCCACCCAAAAAGCATGCACATAATCAATGATATTAATGAAATCAAGACCACTCAGATTATTATTGTGCAAGGCCCTCACATAATTAATAGGTGTCATCATTGGAAAATGTGGTAAAGTTACCAATTTTACCATGTTATCGATCAAATGTGAGAAGGGATTTGACGTCATCAACCAAAGTATCCTCCCCATACCAAACACTTTTTGAATTAGACTTGAAACCTAAGTTAGCAAGACAATCTGCAACCACATTCACTTCCCGGTAAGAATAAGAAATGTAATATTATCAAAAGTATGAATAACCTTCATAGAGAACTTGATAATATTATCAATGGTCCATGAATCCCTATTCATCCCTTTGAGACAATTGATGATATTATTTGAATCCCCTTCTATCCAAACCATTTTGCAGTTGAGGCTCCTAGCAATTTCCAAAATTTGGTAGATGTCCATGGCTTCTGCGAGGTGGTTGGTTTGACTACCCAAGGGAAGCACCACCGCCGCAAGAAACTTACCATTATCATCTTTGAGCACTTCCCCACACCCAGCCGGCCCCAAGCTTTCCTTAGCTGCCCAATCAAAAAAAAATTTGACATGGCCCACTTGTAATTTTCTTTTACTTTGCTTTTGGCATGGCCGACCTTGTTTTAATTCCAATGTCCTATCTTGTTTATAAGTATAATGTGTTCTTTGGAAAAAGGTATGAGAGTAGTGAGTGGACAAGTGAAGAATAATAAGCAGAATATTAGAAGAGAAGAGTTCATTTTATGCTCGAAAGGTTTCTATTTTGTGAAGAATAAAAGGAAAAGACAGTTTGTTTCTAAGGTTGAAAAAGTTGTGTAGGAAAACTACATAATCAGGAGAATTTCTCTTTGTTTATTGTAGAGATTTGTATGTACCTTGTGCCTAGGACAGTGAATCTTGGGTGCACAATTTTTTTTTGTATCTTGGGGTATGTGCAGGATCATGGTATGTCAAACCAGGCCCTTAAGTGGCAATGAAAATTCAAAAAATCAGGTTTAGGAAAGTTGACATAAAAATTTGAACAAGTTATCAATCTTATATAAAAAATGTGTAAGAAGAGAATCTGTAGAAAATTGAATTTAGTTTCTTTTCTACAAGCCATTTTTTTTTTAAAAAATATCCTATATGGTGAAATTTCAAATTTATATGCAGTAGTATGAAAATTTCAAGTAAAAGATAAGAAGTAGGTGTATGTCTGACCACCTTAAACACAATAAAATGATAATATGTTTTTACAATATTATATATATAAGCAGTAGACTCATGTCCGGATGTGATGCATATTTTTTTGTAATTTTTCTCTAAGTAAATAATTAATTATTATTTTTCTACTACAACTTTTCCAGAATATAAAAAAATTTGTGTCTGACCACCTTAAATTAGTCTAAACTTCATCAAATTGGAAATTTTTTTTTTTTTATTGTAGTAGGCAAAGCATAGAATGCGACTCATGTTTAGGAGTTCAAAAATGTTATACCGTTTGAAAGCTATAGGTATTTCACAATCAGTCTATCAATCAGGACTAAAAAGATAAGAAGTAGGTGTATGTCTGACCACCTTAAACACAATCAAATGATAATATTATTTTACAAGATTCTAAATATAAGTAGTAGAATCATGTCCGGATGTGATGCATATTATTTTGTAATTTTTTTTCCAAGTAAATAATTAATTATGATTTTTCTTCTACAGCTTTTCCAGAATATAAAAACTCCCGTGTCTGACCACCTTAACTTAGTCTAAACTTAATCAAATTGAATTTTTTTCTTATAGTAGGTGAAGCATAGAATGTGACACATGTTTCAGATTTAAAAAATGTTATACCATTTGAAATTTATAGATATTTTTCAATCAGTCTACCGATCAGGACTTCTTTTTCACATCGCCACTTTTTGGCATACCATGATCCTGCACATACCCCTTGATACTTTAGCACAGATCCTCTATTTTCAATTCCAGAGAAGTGAGTTCATATCTATATTTAGTATTGTATTATAAGAGAGCCTCTAGTTGCAAATCTCGAGTAGTGAGCTCCTACTATCTTTGTAATCAGACTATATATGAGTGATTTATCTTTTTGGAAAATTGTTCACCGTGGTTTTTCCTAGTTTGGGTTTTCCACGTATAAAAATCTTGGTGTTCATGTGTTGTTATTTTAGTTCATTATTTTTTTATTGTTTTATATGGTTAATATTCAAGGGAATTGATTACTTCAGTGAGATTTTGGTTTATGTCGACTCACCCCCTCAGCATCTGGTGTGTGTTCAACAAGCATTAGGGTAGGATGTTGTTCTACCACCTTATCTTCCTTACAAAAGCATGTATAAGTGGGATATTTATGGGATTTATTGATATGATAAAGAGGGAGGAGGGAATCCATTTAGTTCTTTATGTGGGTTTATTTATACAATAACAATGCTTGAGGATTTTTGAAGAGATTAGTACTTTTGTGCTTGTGAAGAGTATAACATAACTCCTTGATTTATGGTTGTTTCTATTATTCCATCCTAATAGTCCTTAGATAACATAATTCATAGATGATTTTGGATGATTGAATTGATGTTTTTATTGGCTTGATTGAGTTTATCAATTTAATCAAATTTATCTAGTTATTTCTTAAACTTTTACGATTTATTTGATGAAGTATTTGTGCAAGGAGATGTGGTTATTATTTCCTCAATGGGGACATAGAATTAGTCAATAACACATCAATTTTGGCCTTTATTTAACAATTCAGTCTCCTTAAGTGCTAGAGTAATTTCTTCTTAATAGTTGCCAATGTATATTTAGTCTTGGAGGCTCTTTAATTACAATATGAGAACTTATGGGGATGGATGGGTTGAGGATTTAATATAATAATATTTTATGGATATATGTAGGGTTCAATGGACTAATATTCATAGCATTCAATGTATTGAAATTTTATACATTTAAGTGAATAGTTTACAAGGGTAGAATTTGTAGGGTTTAATGAGAAGAATATTGAAGGATGAAAGACAATAGATTTGTTTTCTTATTTTAATGGTTTAGGTGCTATAGGGTTTGATGAGATCTTGATGGATGAAGGACTATGTGTTTAAGTGGATAGAATTGTAGGCACAAGAATTAACACAAATAAATACTTGAAAATGTGAAACGTGGAGTCCAAATTAATTCAAATTGAAAAGATAATATTTATAATTATATTGAATATTATAATTATAATGAATTACAAACATAATGCAATATCTCTTGAAAAGAAAGTGTATTTTATAAATGATAAATATTTATTGTTTAGTTTGACATCTACTTATTCTAAACCAAGATGAGGAAATGGTGAATTTGATCTTAATTTATATTTTTTGAGCATATTAATAAATGCATAGGATTTAAACTTGGATTGTGAGTTTATCCCCATTAAAGGTGGAACAAATATGGAGTGGGGCTATCATTGTACCTAGATATTATTTATTCAATAAAATATTTTAATTATTTTGATCAATAAGTTAACTAGTTTGGTTGGCTTATCATGTTTTCTATTAAGTTATTTATGGATAATAAATTTTAATATTTGAAATATTTGTGAAAAATATTTTTTTTTAATTAAATAATAAATATTATTTAATAATTATTTTTTTTTATAAGCTCAATTAATTAAGAGAATATTAATGCTTTTAATAAGAAGATTTTGTTGGGATTAATGTGCATAGAGCACAGATGCAGACTCAACATAGATGTGTCCTCAGTGGTATTTGCCCAGGCACTTTAATTGGGATCTAAGGAAGAAGTCTTATGGGTAATGCACACAAGTGTAAGACCAGAATGGATAGAGGGAATGATCCCCATCCTGGTAGTAGTTGAGCCAGGGGTTAGATTTCGTGTTGAAGGTGGGGATTAGTGGCTATGGAGGGTACAAGGCAGAGTTACAGGCCTTTCCTTGTCTGGAGTGCGTCTTCGTGCAAGGAGAGAAGAAGAGATAAAGCATGAGATGGATGAGAGATTCTCTAGGATATTTTATGGGAGATAGCGGAGGAAAGGAAAGAGAAGGAGAAGGAACAATGACTGACCAAGAAGACCAGTTTTTAAACAAAGGGAGGGCTCTTTGTTCGTGATGACTCCTAGATGGAAAAAGAGATTCACAAGGCTCCAACAAAGATTTGAGCGGGGGATTTGTTCAAAGTTCTAAATTTGTATGGTTTTGTTTTGGAAAAGGATAGTAATTTGGTAGTCTGTAGTTGGTTTTAGGTTTTGATGTTTATGTCTACCTGCGGACTAATCCATAATGTGCCCAAGTTTATGTCTACTTGGGCAATTTTGTTCTTTTAGTTCTACGAGAAGATTACTATAGTTTGGTAGGATAGTATGGACTGGGAGCCCAAGGTAGTAAGCGTTATTTGACAGAGACATGAATGAATGGCTATGTATTTTTTATCAAACTTTTATCAAATTAATTAAAAAACTATTATCATCGATTAAAACAAATGAAGATTTTGTTAGGTATAGAGATGGAGGTAGTAGTATGGATATGAGGATATGAAAGATTCTATTATCTTCAACAAAATTTCATAAATCTAAAAATATTAGATTCATTTTGTGATTTGTAATTTGGAGAATAAATTTATGAAAAAATATAATATTATTATAATATTATATTTTATATTACATCATACTTATTTAAGCTTCCACATTTAGTAAAAGTTATTATATCTAGTTTACATAGAAATAAAATGAACCCTTGAGGTAGTATAACATTACACAAAATGACTTTATCTTATATTCTAAATAGATGTCAAACATAATATCATACTCAAAGCATATCCTAATAGTAAATATAAATTCTAACTAATATTGTGGACATGCATTTTTTAAATTTTTGTTACAAGTTTTATTGATAATTTGGAATGATATTATACAAAATTAATTTAAATTCAGAGTGATATTATGTCATAATGTAAAACTAACTTTTTATATATTAGTGTTTTTGTTAAGATAAGAACATAAATATAGATATTGCATGTAGTCTCATCAATAAGGACATAGCATCTAGAGAAAATTGTTCGGGATGAGTAATTGATAAATATTTTGAGTTTTTTTTGTCTCATCTTACAATTTTCGAGGACACTATTAAGAACCTTATCTTTTCAATGATAGATCTCTCATAATTGTTGTCTCTTAGTATTTGGTCCCTTTTCAACATCTTTTCCATATGATTTTGGATTGTCACTTTCTTCAAATGGCCCTAGGAATCTTGATTTGGTTGTAGCACCTTTGAACATTAGTATGACAACATTTGAGTACATTCTAAAAACACATATATTGAACTTTCTCCTCTTATACTCTTAAAATCCCAAGAAAAGGTTTCCTATATACACATATATGTTTGTTTCTTCCTAAGGGGACAAATATTATTTGATGGGCATGGATCATCTAAACATTTAATGTTAAGATTTACACTTGACTTAAGAGTATACACTTTCAATCGGTTGGTTCCCTTGCATGAGGTTTAGTCCTTCCAAAAAAATTAAGGTACATATTTTGCATATGGATAACTACCATAATACCCAACCATCTTTCTTAACCAATTAAGCTATGCTTGTGATAGTGTTTGTGTAGTTTTTAACTTTCTTTCATTTAATTTATTTAATTTATTACATTATAAGTACCTAAGATTAGATAAGGTTTCTTGGGTGGGTATATGTACTTGACACACTTAAACTATGCTTGCGGTGGTGATGATGCATTAATTTATGCTTTTATATTTAGTTTATTTAATTTGTTGCATTATATGTATCTAAGGTAGGATAAGGTTGCTTAGGTAGCCATCTACTTGGATAAGTTGCACTTGCATGATGTAATTATTTAATTTCTTGGTGGAGTTGTATTATGCACATGTGACATATAAGTTTTATCTCACATTTAGTTGTACGCTTAGATCTTTTAGTGGTCTATTCTATATATACCCACTTGTAGCCCTCAAATAAGCAATCATAGATCTTGTACTATTCACATCATGTAATTAAAATAAAATTATTCAGCCTTTGTGCTTTCCTTTACACCTTGATTGTGGGTGGCTATCTCCATAGTCAAATCTATACCATTCACATGTAGAGATACCACCATGCTCAACATTTTGGTGGTGTGCTTTAGTGATAAATGCAAGCATATTATTGGAGTTTCTATAACATTATCGTTGCGGGTGTTGCTTCCAATCAAGCCACTAAATATGAATAAAAGCCATCAATTGTGCAAACCATCAATTTTTCCTCTTCCAAAATATCTCTGCCCTCTTGAAGCTATGAGCCTCTTATTAGACGGTGACAACCAATCATCATTTAGATTTAGCGCCTATACATTTATTATTTGTAATGGATATATAATAATTCTTTTCTTTGGGTACTATAAGCTATGCATTTGAAATTTGATAACACAAAAGTCCTACATCAATCTAGAATTCATGATACACCTATGAATATACATAATTTATTATTTTTAGAGAATTAGTTATTAGCAAACTAATACTATCAAACTTGAGCTTATACTTTATTTCATCCATTAATTTCTAGCAATATGATCAACCATATGCATCATTAAGAATAAAGATACACACTTAATTATCAATGCTAATCTAAGCTTACTATTTGTTAAGATTTAGACAAATATAATATACAATGTTTAAAAAGTTCTATCAAATCTTATTTTCATAAAGATATATTAATTAACCTAAAAGACTAGTAAATCCTTTAGAAAAAGGTTTCTAAGCTTAGCAACAATATCATTACACTTTATAGTACAATAGCTGATTCGCATGTTCATCCTTATCGAAACTGTGGTAAGTTCAACCATGCATAGGAAAAGAAGACAAGAGCTAGAACAATCGTTTCAATGCCATATCCTCTCCTGAAGACATCATTGCATATTCAAATAGTATTACCACATTCTCAATTTAAGTGCTCTTTCTAGTACAATGCCATTCTCATTTTGAGTGATGTGGAATTTTCTGTCACAGCATCAATCATGAAATGGGCCTACAGTCTAACGGTAGTGCTTCCTTGATTGCCATGAATGCTCATGTTTTTCCTTAATCGAACTGTGTCCCTACAGTCTTATGATTTATAGATCTGACCTAATTGCTTTTATCTCATCCTCATCCCCATCTGTCAATATCATTCTCACCATTTGTCTGAGATATTTTTTTCACAAACCATTCTCGCTATCCCTGGGATATCTTGTCATATCTTTTGGTGGGTTTTATGCTGTTTTATCTATTGTTGGATGTACGATGTCGGGATTTGAGTTCATAATTTGTTGGGTGTATTTCTCAACAACTCTATTTGTGATTACAAGCAATCTTTGCTTAATAGTCAACCCACGCAACAAACAAGTTTTGATGAAGTCATGGATTGCGGCCAATTGACACATTTGTCTTCCTTAAAGAGAAATAATTGTTGTCTGTTGTGCAGTCCACAAGAACTCTGCTGTCTCCGAGAACAGCTATTTCCCAAAAGCCTCCTCCCAATTGAATCTCAGATTAAATCTGGGTTAACTAGATAAATACAATCAAATTAGTTACAATGAACTTGTATCAAATCTTTGAGAATGGTAGTTGTTATATTTGTATTTAGATAATATATTTCAGCTCTTCATATGGTGTGGGCATCTTTATTTTTAACATGCCTCCTGAGATTTTAATTTTGGTAGATCATATTGAATTGCATGCCATCTTTATTAATTGATCTAAGACTTTTTGACCTTAAATGTAAATTGTAGCAGTCATTAGAAAATTGAGCAGTTAGTAGGTCTTCTTGTGTGTGGGGATAACAAATTATAACTTATAAGAAAACTTAAAACTTAATAAATCGTTTTCCTTACATATGTGAAAAATAATAATTAATAAGTATTTAATGTTATTTGTGATCTTTATTTTTTATTATTGAATGAATAAAATATATGAAGATAATATCACTTTTTCTTAAATTGTGATTCTAATATCATTTGATAATAATTTCTCTTTGGATAAATTTTACTTTTCTAACTTATAGAGTAATTTATTTCTTTTCAATTGATATTATAAATATAAATAATAAATATTATTTTTTTAATTGTGTTAAATAGATTTTTAATAAACCTCTAATAAATATTATTATTGTGCTTGTCGTAGGCTATACTATGCATTCAGTTTGTTTTCGGCCAATCAACCAATCCTAAGTCAATATTATATATAAAGTACATATTCACAAAAAAAATGTTAGGGAATACGGGATCACCCCACGAGAGTTCACATGGACAAGCCAGAAACAGTTATAAAAACATCAACTATTCATCAAAACAAACATGGGCACAACCCAAAGAAAGTCACCTCAGGTGGCCAAAGCAATGGTAGCCGAGGGGGGAGGATCGTGATCATCTTTGCAGCCCCAAGTGTTGGGGTCATGGGCAAGATCCAAAAGGGACCACCCATCTTCATTCTCTTTCTCAATCTCTTCTTCTTCCCTCCAGGAGGGTGAAATTACAAGGGCCAGGAGAGAAAAATTGGAAGAAATAGGCCATGAAGTGTCACCGCTAGCATCTGGCCAGCCAGAGCTACCAGGTACAAATGGAACATGAGGAGCCACACGCCAACTAACAAAAGAGCCACAACGCGGAGGATAAGTCGAGGGGCGTCTCCACACATCATCACCTCTGTTAGGGGAGCAGCGAGGACCCCGAGACCGCGGAGTGCGAGAACAGAGAGTGAAAGAACTGCGATCACGACGACACCCACAGGACGGATTCCAGTCCTTGGAGGCAGAATTCGACAACACTCTAGCAATCCTACAAGGAGCATTGCCCCAATGATAAAGTAACTCCTGAAGGTGGGCCACCTCCAGCGCAACTTTGTTGGTTTTCACTTGAATCTACATTAGCACATTATTACATATACATGGGTTAGTATACAGCTCCTAGATACATTAATATCTAGAAAGTTGTGTGTGAATAAGGTCCAACATTTTGATCTTTCCATAAAATGAATAGAATTTTAATCCTGAAAGCATGTCATATATGCTAGTACTTGAAGGGAAGCCTGGGGGAATCACCCAGCAAAACCGTATGCCAAGAAAAAGGCTCCAGCCTAAATGGTCGAAAGAAGTCATGGATCCAGCTCCAATACTGTTGAGCTCGTCTAGAGAATCAGAAAATATGGAGAAAAGACTCAGGGTGCCCACAAAAAGGACACATGGGGTCAGGACTTTGTAGATGCCTGAGTTTTGAGCCCAAAGCAAAGCCTTGGAAAATAATACACCAAGAAAAGTGAGCAATTTTGGGCTCTGTAATGGTGGACCAAACAATGATAATTAGTGTCTCCAAGATTTATGGGAAGACTGCAAATGCCAACGTTGGTTAAGAATGGTAACCATCGGCAGGTGGGGAACCAACAAGAGATAACTCATCTTGGTTTTATAACTTGAAAGAGGAGTACAAGGATACCATTTCAAATACTTCCTCCAAGGCTTGACAGACTAAAGACCAAGCTTATCAAGCATGTGTGGAGGTAACACCGAGACAAGCAGGTCATAAGTCTGGCGATTTGGGAAAGACAAATGAAATTGGACCTAAAGGTCTTCCCAAATTTTGAGACTTGTAGTAGATCTAAACAAAATATCTTTAAGCTTTTTCAATGTTGTGTTTATGAAAATGTAGAGCACGAACACCCTTAATCTTGGCAAGAGGAATCACTTGGGTATGAAATAATGGAGACCACCAAATATTGTGATGGTTGAAAGAAATCCCATCTCGAAAACCATCTCTAGCCTAGCGAATCCAAGGCTTAATGGCTTCCCAGGCTCTCCAGATGTTTTTGGCAACAAAAGTGCCCTAGATCTAAACTGGGTCTTTCATAACAAGAAGGGTTTGAAAGTCAATCCCCTTCTAGGAAAGCCTGTTAACAGTATATCTAGAAGAAATACAATTCCTAAGAATAATTGTCCATGCTTCATTGCCAGTAAGAGCTATGATAACCCATTTGGCACAAAGAGCCAAACCCTGCTTCTAGGTAGACAAAAGAACAAGCCTTTCAGAGTCCTTAGGAAGGCAAAAATACTCCCAAGAAACTCTGTGAAATCCATTATAGTAAGCTCCAAAGGCCCAGAGAAAATCGCACAATAACTTTTCCAATTTCATGTATGAGGATTTTGAAGGAGCCCAACATGAAGAATAGTACACATGGGTAGCCGCTAGGATTTTTGAACAGATATAGAATTTACCAGCCAAATAAAGTGGCTTGGTAATCCAATAAGAAAGCTTCTTCTCTATACAAGCAAGAGCATTATTCCACAGCTCCACTAGTGAAGCTTGGATGTAAAAAGGAATGCCCAAAAAGAGAAAAAAAAAATTCGTGTTGAATCCTCTTCCACCCATACTCGAGAATCCATGGTGGCGCCAAAAGAAAGGATTGCCTATTTCATTGTATTTTATGTCATTGAATGGTTGACCTAAAAGCCAAACAAAAGGTATCCAGACATTGAAGAGCCACCTGAATTTTTTTGTCTTCCTCAATCAAAGTGAGGAAAGAATCATCAGCAAAGTGGCCATTGACAAGTGGAGAAAGTGACTTAGGCAGGGAAATTCCTTTAACACTTCCTTCAGAGATTATAGAAGCTAACAAATACCCAAAGCCTTCAGTAGCCAAAACATAAAGGGAAGGTGCTAGAGGAAAACCTTGGCGAATAGACCAGATTGATCCCAAAAGAAGAGGATTGACAACCATTAATGGTGATGCACGAAGAAGCATCCCCAAAAAGCATTTGAACAAACTTAATAAAGCAAGGCCCAAAACCAAGGGCTCTGAGCATCGCAATGATGAAATGCCATTCAATATGATCATAGTCTTTAGAAAATTCTATTTTGAGAAAAATAACACTCTTCTTTGAGCGTCTTGTCTATTCCATGTCTTTCCAGAAAAAAATAATGTTGTCCAAAATGTAGAAAGATTTCATAAAGCTGGTTTTCTCAGGCTGAACAATGAGGGGTAAAATATGACAAATCTTGAGACCTAGAGCTTTGGAAATGATATTGTAAGATACATTAAGAAAAGTAATGGGCCTCCAATTGAAAATATCCTCTGGGTCTCCGGCTTTGGGTATGAATTTAATGTTTCCTTGATAAATTATTTACCCAAGCGACTAAGAGTGAAAAGCTTCCAAGTAGACCTTAGGTAGATCAGGGCCAACACAACACCAGAAGGATCTATAAAATTCGCAAGGAAAGCCATCACAACTAGGAGCCTTTTTGGCCACCATGGAAAAGATAGCTTCTTTAAGGTCCTCAATAGTGAGCATCTTCTCACAGAGGATCCTCTGGGCATCTGGAATCTTTTTGGCACAACCATAATACAATATTGCATGACTTGATCCCTAGTAAGAGAACTTCCATGCACTGTGAACACCTTAGATCATAGTGTTAGAAAAAATATTGAAGAATATCAGGAAGTTTAGTGAGATTTAATTGTCCTTCCTTAATTCTTTTGATACCTAAGGGAGTATGATGAGCTCTAATATCCATGAAAAACTCCTTCAAAACTCAGTCTCCCACCTTGAGCCAATGCAATCTTTCTCTAATTTGAGCTCCTCTGGCAGAATGTTGGTCAGAAATCTTCTTCTAGTGTCTGAGTTGAGCTAACCTAACTTGAAAATCCACATCAAAAGGATTTTAACCCAATGCCTCAATGGAAACATAGAGCTCTTTGGTATTGGGATCATAGGATCATCGATGATACATAGCAAGTTGTCTATCATAAATACAGAGAAATATCACAGTGCAAGTGATGGCATCATTCTACCAAGCAATCCATCCAGTTGGTTGATGTGACTTGGGCTCCAAATTCTAGACTCTTTGAATGTGGGCCACGGTGGCTTGATGATGAAGCAAAAAAGTATTCAGATAAAATTATATTTTGGACGGACACATCCTAGCTATCTGTCATTTAATACAAAACTTGATGGGATAGTAATCTGACAAAGTCACATCCACAAGTGGTAAGATAGGTAATACTCGATTTTTAGAAAATGAAAAAAAGATTGAGTTGTGATCATGGAATGATCAAGCCTTTTGAATATTCTGTTAGAGCCGACTCTAAAATTACACTAGGTATGTTGATGCAGAGCATCATGGAAAACTAACCAAGAACCCAAAATCAACCATGGAGTTCAGTCTTCAACACAATATCTTTGATATGTTAGAGGTATAAACACCTATTCATCAACATATTCCACATCAAAAAATCAATAACCTTCATCATTATCAAATCATCTTCTTATTCATTTTTCCATCACTATGTTCCAAACATGACAAAGCATGACAAGTACTCATTCAATAAGCAATATTTCTTTTACACATTTCAAGGTTTCTTCACACTTATGATTCTTACAATAGGATTAGGCCCAAGCCTACTCACCCAGCATACCCTCACTATACTTATCTACTTACCAAGTGACACAAATCCATTGTCTTCCATCAAAAAATTATTTATACTCCACATTCAATAAGTCCTATTCTCTTATCATAAAACAATGAGTTCAACATTGTTCACACAAAAATTAGTTATCATATTAAGCCTTCATATTCCAAACACCCTTAATAAATTGTTGGTGTCCGTGACCTAATCACATTTTCCATGTATACTATTCACACCTCCTAATCCATAATGCACTTTATACAAACAACTTTAACTATCTCTTGTTGTTGTGAGTGTCATTTCATGACAATTTTTTAGATTTGTACTCTGTACCAAATAACATTTACAAAAAACATTATTATGTGAATCTCTCTAATATAATTTTGGAACACATGGATAACCACAACATACCCAAAATGCAGGAAGATCCAACGGTGCAATCCAAAGTTATACCTCTCATGCCAAGATCGTATTTGACTGTCATAAAAAAACAAAAAAAGATACATATACATCTATCTCAGGCATTATATTTCTAATCATAAACAAAACCATTTGACATAAGTCCAATTCCATTCTAAAGTTCATCCAATACTATATAAAAATCCAAAATATTCCAAATTTCTAATGCTTACAAAGCGAGTTTTTCTCAAACCCTTACCAGTGACTGTAAATGAGGGTTTTAAACAGATTTTAGAAAATTGGATGGCTCTCTCACCATACTTAATGGAAAATGTTCAAATTTTTTCTAAAATTTTTCTAACTCACTACTCTACACATTCCAACCAATTAGAGATAATATACAATACATTTTCCAATTATAAAATTCATAAATAAGCAATATAATGTGACTGTTACAGAGAAAAGACAAAACCTTAAAGAAAAACTTTGTTTTATTCATTTACTCCTCAAATAAATACATACATTTTTTTCTCATGGTGTATTATTCCTCCATTTTTTATCCTCTAACCATTCATGAGGAGTTATATTCAAATATGGTGCCAAACACCAACTTTCATCAACAACCTGCAGTTTGGATGACAGTTAGAGGTAAATATTTTCTCTCCTTACAAACCCTTCCTCCAAATCTGTAACCATGACCCAAATTCAACCAGTACATGGTTTATAAACTCTTTGAGATTTTTTTTTATAGTTACAATTGCCTCAATACTGAAATGATCCCTTTAGAAGTTGTGATCTTGTTTGTGCGAAGTCTGCTAGATGTAGAGTAGAGGATTTGATTAAGAGACTTCATTGGAACTAATTAAGCAAAGATAGTTGCTATCTTACAGTTCATTAGATTGTATATTTCATATACACTTTTAATTCAGAAAAAAAGCCCTAAAGGTGGATTTAACCTTCTTTAAGCAGTGTGCCTGGGTAGTGAACCTACTATTACTCTTGACTCCTAACAGGGTCTTTCCTTTAACACGGACTATGTACTGGGAATATGCACCAAGATGGGGGACCAAAAAGGTGCCAAATACCTTTTTGGTCTGCAATACACACATAGGGCATGTGAGCTATAGGGTGCACACCC
>MU223366.1:1741963-1764477 GCA_018584345.1 Thuja plicata | reverse complement strand
AATCATAGAAGCACGGGCTCTAGCATTAGCTCTACGCTTCTTACGACATTCATTAGCAGATTTGTTACGTTTAACTTTATTTGGCACATGTTGAGAACTAGGAGGAATAACAATAGGTTCCTTCACATGTTCCATAGGAGGATTCTCGATAGGTTGTAATGGAAGAGTACGAGTTTGATCCATTTTATTAGCAGCAATGGATAAAGGAGGTATTGTAGGAGTAGGCAAAAGACCACGGTTGGAATCAATCCGAGGCATACGTAACTCAGCAATTTTGTGATGTTTGTAAGGTTGATATGAATGAAAAAGATGATCAGGGAAAGAAGGACATGAATTAGGTAATGAGGGCCAAAGAAAATCAAGAGTAGCACAATCTCTAGGCCTAGAAGGTTGAAACAAACTATGATTAATTGTTTTGACTTCGCCATTATGAATTAACTTAAGACATTTATGAATGGGAGAAGCAATAGCATGCATAGCAGTTATCCAAGGTAAACCAAATTTGATTTGGAATTGATCAGAAGTAGGAATAATGATGAAGGTAGTATCTATAACCTTACCACAAAGTTCGACCGGTAAGTTAATAGAACCAAGTGTAGGATAAAGAAAGCCATTACAAGTTTGGATCCATGCCTCAGATGAGTCATAAAAATCATGTTGTAAGCCTTTCATAAAAAGATTTTCCTCAGTAATGACATTGATTATAGATGTGGGATCAAATAAACAACCACGAGTAGGTATCTTAGCAATCCTAGCATAGATATAAAGGGGACCATTGGGAGCCTTAATTATTTTATAATCATCAAAGGTAATTAAAAGTTCCCTAGGTCGCTTATCCTTAGTTTGTTTTTGAATTTTAGGTAGAATTGGAAGTTGAAGTGGAGGTGAAGGATCCTGAACAATAAGTTTAGATGGCGCAACACTTTCCACATGATTAACAATGTTATTAAGATCATCCATCTTTGAATCAAAAACAATGTCTACAGAAGATGGTTGAGCTATAGTATTAGTATCGTGTTTAGGTGAAGGATTGGTACAGATTTGAAGGTTTTGATTAGGAGGAGAAAGTGATTTATTCCTATTGTCATCAAAATTATCAATAGACAAATCCTTAGAATCAATTAAGTCTTGAATCTTATGCTTTAGAGAGTAACATTTTTCAGTGTCATGGCCATTTTGGTGATGGTATTGGCAGAAAGCTTTAGAATCAAAGGATTTTGAAGTTATCGTGGTAGGAAGAAGAGGTCGAATAGGAGGCAAAGTAATCATACTAGCACTTAACAACCTACTCATTATAGAATGCAAAGCTTCAGAGAGAGGAGTAAACGTACAATTCATATGGAAAGCAGTGGATGTAGGAGCACTATTAGATGTAGCCGCAACTTGATCAGCAACAGTATTCATTTGTTTATTAATCTTGACATAGTTGTTAGGTTTCTAAAACTTATTAGGATTAGGAGCATTATCACCCTTATCAACTGGAACAGGAGCCATTGGAGTGTTGCTCTCAAACTGACTCACTTGTAATTGATAATGGTGAAGTGTTGCACACAATTGTTGAAAGGAGGTATATTCAGTAAGCAGAATTTTATCCCTAATATCTTTTTGTAAATTTGAAATAAACATATGTTGAATATCAATATCAGAAATAGGATAAGAAATCTGAGCATGCAAATGCTTAAATCTACCAATGAAATCAGTCAATTTTTCCTTAGTGTTTTGTTTACAATGCATTAAATAAGATAAGGACACTTGTGGTCCAATGTTATTTTGAAATTGTTGAATGAAGGAATTAAAAATTTTAGGAAAAGAATCAATGGAATAGGTAGGTAGGGAACAATACCATTGTAAATTCTTATCGCGAAAGGTTCTAGCAAACAATTTAGCTAAAATCCTATGGTCATGAGCATAATCACTACAAAGGATTTGAAATGTTTTAACATGAGTAACAGGATCACCTTTACCATTGTAACTCTCAAGATGAGGCATATCCGCCTACTGAGGGACAGTAGCACGAATGATGTCTAGAGATAAAGGACTACCCATATCACTTGTAGGAATTCTAAATTTCGATTGAGTTAAAGATGCGAGTTGTTGTTATAAGGATGACACGGTTTGAGCCAAACTAATAATTGTGGAATCATTAAAGGAAATAGGTGGCCTAGCAATATTAGGAACACTAGGAAAAGTGTAAGAAGTAGCAGGAATAGAAGACACAACTGGTGGAACATTAGGAACCATAGTTGGAATAGGATTAGTATAAGTAAAAGGCACACTATGATATGAAGGTTGGGAGGTAGGTAAAGATACCGGTGGAGCACTCACAAGAATAGGTGCGCTTGGGAGAGAATTTGTTATCAAAGGAGGAGTATAAGTAGGAATACTCGGTAGAGGAACAGAAGAAGGTCCTACAATAGTGACAATAGGTGTGACCCCTAACTCTTGAGCTTCTTGAGTTAAAGGCTTAACATTCACCTTCACAAGATGAGTAATACTACGCAATAAATTAACACCTTGATAATCATCACGGAGAACTTTCTTAAGAGCCTCTATAGCTTGGATAGAATCTTGATTATGGTTTTCTTGGATAAGCCAATTTCCCATTTTATCAATTTTGGTTGAAAGTTTTTGCACTTGTTCAGGAGGAACCCTTAAAGCGTCATCTTCATCATGAGATGAGTGAGAAGAGGTATGCTCCATGGAGGGATTAGAATCATGAGTTATCAAATTATCATCTTGGATCCTAAGGAAAGGAGAGGAAGACTCGGGATTAAAGGAACCCATAAGTCTACGGCTTCTTCTAACTAGGATACTATAAGTAGGACTAGATGTGGTAAAGCTCATACACTAATACAATGCCAATTAACTAACACCAAATTTTGATTAATTGAATTTAAATGCAATTTGAAAGAAAATGCAAGATCTAGCATAAACAATATAAATCTAACACCAAAAAGAAAGAGTTGTCTATCGCGGGTTCACCAAAATGTACAATATAAAAATGGTTGATTTTATTGATTGATTATTTGTACATATAAAAATGTAAAGGGGATTGAAATAGAGATGTGTTTATTAAGAATATGTAATGCATTGATGTGTAAATTGTCCTTTAAGTTGCCTAGAATGTAATGAATTCCTTAACCCTAATTGAATTGTATTGATTAAGTATTGTAATTGTGATTAAGGAGAAGATAAGATATTCCTTTTATCCTCAAATGCACAAATGGGAGATCCAAGTTGATCAACCCCAAGGAAGGGCTAATGCACAAATGAATCAACTATTTGGAAAGGAAAATAACAAAGGAGATATCTTAAATTTTGTTAATTATAAGTATGGAAATGATATATGACAGTAATTGAAGAGATAGAAGAAATGCACTAACCTTGAAATATTGTAGATCAAAGAATGCTATTTTCTGAGGTCTGTAAACTATTTCTGGAAAAACTGACAGTTGATCCCGAATCGGAATGCAGAGACGAACAAAACCCAGAAATATTTTTCTGTTCCGATGTTGTCTTATGAAAAAGGTCGACCTTCACCCATAAATGTCAACCCTGACCCAATAATGTTGATCCTGACCTGCACAGATCTGTAAGTGACTCTATTCACGCCGTCCAAAAGAAAACTGAAAAGGGTATCCAGATCTAGGTTCAAATCCGTTGTTCTGTACCTGTACCTGCAAGAAAAAGGAGATTGTTTATTGTGGGGGAGGGGTTTTCCTTAGTCAAACCCCATTTTTAGAATTAACCTCAAATATATAATCGAAATTGCAGAAGTAAACAAAGCAAATGCATAAATTCACCTTACGTGTGAAAGTCCTTGTGGCAGATTTGAATCCTTGAATCCATAAGTACACCTCAAAATGTGGAATGTAGAAAGGTAGGATGTCTTCAATCTCTTGCTAATAGATCTCCAACACCAAGTCTTGAATGGGTTCTTGAATTTGGAATAGGCTTGGAAAAAGGTGGATGGAGAGATCACCAAAAGGGCACTATGTAGCTTGAATCCTTCAATGGCCTCCAATGGATCTCCTTCATGAAAATGGATGCTTAAATGGATGAATGCTTGCTTGAAATCTTGCTTGATGATGTTTCTCAATTGCTCAAGGATGCATAGGCTTCAATAGAGAACTTAGTATCACTTCTTGATGCTTAGAAGACTTAGAGAAAATGAGAGAGAAAGCTTCCATTTTATATGAAATTAGGGCACAATATTCTAAGGAGGCCTACATAGGAGGATTAAATTCACATTAAAGCCTTTACCCCTAGGAGAGGACCTATATTAAATATAATTTAGGAATCAACGCTTCGGAACCCGAAACAGTCGACCCGAAAGCGAGAAATACTTTTTGCAAAGGCCGACCTTCAAAATCTGTGAGACCCCGGGATCTGAACCCTAGGTCAAGGTTGAGGTCAACCCTGACCTAGGTCAAGGTTGAGGTTGACATAGACCTAAAAGGTCGACCCTGACCCTGAAGCCCAGAATCACCAGTCTACAATCCAGAATGCAGAAATCAGGCTAAACAGGAGTGGAAAGAGGGACAGAACAGGGGGGAAGCCATGTCAAGATCAGGAACCCATTCAAGGTGCTTTCCATGACCCCAAACCACTTACTCAGAAGGCTAAACACGTCTACAATAGAAGTGCTTCCATTTTCTGACTATACACTTATTTTCTAGCACCACTATTGTCATACTTATATTCACACTTACTAAATTTGTCTATTATTATGGGTGTGAATATGAGTATTTTTTTATTACAGGGGTCGTCTTTTCTTTCCCATGGTTTCTTAAAATTTACTCATATTAACACAAGATAAAGAGTTAAGTTTAGTCCAGTGTGAATATAGGTATTGTGGTATTTGGTTGTGTCGTTTTGTTGGCTTGATATGCCAAAAATTAATCATCATGGAGTTAATATACTATTAAAGCCATGTGTTGTAAAGGATTTAATCACATTCAAGTTGAGATAAAGGCCCATTCATGTTGGGTACTGTGAAATTTTTGATTATATATTAGTCATCTTGACTACAGATTATTGTAGTGTAATTTGTAGTTGTGTCGGCTGACATGCAAAGTTAGGATATGAAAATCTTGATTTAGTTAATATTGTAAATGATTTCTCGCATTTCAATTGCTAGAAGTATTGATTATTTTTTATTTTGATGAAATCCCACACATGTTGACTACTCTTGGACACTAATGGCTATCATTTCATGTTGTTTTGGCTTGAGGTCTCTATCTTTTCAGATTATTTTTCTTGGTTTTGCTCCCTCAGGCAAGTATACGCAGTGGATATTTTTGTTCATTTGGTAGCTATATTCCTTCATTAGTACCCCATGGCCCTTAAAATGGCTTGGTTTTTTCCACATCTACATGTTGGGTACAGTCAAATTATCATCTAAGGTTAGAAAAGACAATTATTGATGTTTTTTTCTAAGGATGACACAAATTTTGGATGGTAAGTAGACTTCACATATTTTTCTCTGGATTATTCTGCTTCTTGCTTAAAATAGTACTATGTACATACTTGTTTCTTCCTTCAATTGTCATTCCATCTTTTTCTTGGGAAATTTGTGATGGAAGTAAGTTTGATTCTAAATTTAATTTTCTAGTTTCCTTGCCTACATTCAGAGATTGGATAATGACACATTTCCAATTGGTGGTTTTTTGTCGTATGCTTATCTTGGTACTAACACTATATATGCAGAAATATTGGGTGCTTTTAGAGTTGGTTCGGGTGATGACATTGATTTCTCAATGACAGTTCTAGAAAAATACCAACATCAAGTTGCAGATGACATTTTATATCCTTCTTTTAAAGTCTTTGAGCTTTGTGGAATCCTTCAGGCGAGACTTCATGTTCTTTTAGATAAAGGAAAATAACATGTATCAGATTGAGAATCTGTATTAGGGGGAGTAGTCTATTTTCGTAGACGATTTTGTATAGGGGGTGGGTTGTTAAATGTAAATACTCCTATGAGTATATGATGTGTTAGTTGGATCATAGGTTTTTGTGCTCTTCTCTTGAATTGTTTTGATCGGAGAAATAGGTCTTTAGTTAGGTTTTCATGGATTTGAGCAAGACTGGAGGTTTTCTTCGCATGTTTCTTTCCTACCAGTGCCCTTTGAACCAAGAAAATTATGAAAAATGTAAAAATTATATTATAATTAATAATATATCTTAGTGGCATATCCACTTATAACAAAAAAAAATCAACATTACACATTATCTCAATCATTTAATTTGTCTTAATATGATTAACCATATGCATTATTGAAAGTTAGAATACACATTCAATAATAAATACTAATCTAAGCTTAATATTTACATAAAAATATATATTAATTATTATGACTTAAAAGAGTATAGATAATCTTTTTCTTAAAAAATCTAATTATTAAATTTAAAACTAACAAAATCAAATATAACAAAATATTGAACTGAATTAAGATCGTACTTGTTGATTTTCAACTTTTCAATCCGCTACAATACTAATTTTGGCAACAAACTCATTACACTTTATAGTACAATTGCTGATTTGCATGTTCATCCTTATCGAAATGAAGAAAAAGTCGAACCATGTTCATCCTTATCGCAATCTCAATCCTATATTGGAGGGAATTGGGCGTGTTCCTAACGGTAGTGCTTCCTTGATTGAGGTGAATGCTCATGTTTTTTCCTTACTCGAACTGTGTTCCTACAGTCTTATGATTTATAGATCTGACCTAATTGCTTTTATCATTCACAGTAAAGCCCTCGTGCTTATATCTTATCCTCATATGTCAATATCATTCTCACCGATTATCTGAGACATTGTTGTTGTCACAAACCATTCTTTCTCTCCCTCAGATATCTTGCCATATCTTTGGTGGGTCGTATGCAATTCTATCTATTATTTGATGTACGATGTGGGGATTTGACTTCATGATTATATATTTGTGAACAACTCATTTTTTTATGACAAGAAATCTTTGCTTAGTTGTCAACCCACGCAACAAACTCTCATGGATTGTCATCAATTCACACATTTGTCTTGCTTACAGAGAAACAATTGTCCATTTGAACTCTGCTGTCAGCGAGTACAGCTATTTCCCAAGAGCCTCCTACCCTTTGAATCTCAGATTAAAGAGAGGAAAAATATGGGTTAATCAAATCAATGCAAGCAAATTAATGACAATTAACTTGAATCAAATATTTGGAAATGGTATATATATATATATCAGTTATTAGTAAGGTGAAGTATTTCTATTTTTGAACATGCTTTATGGGATTTTAATCTTTCTGGATGATCTTATATAACATACCATCATCGAGGTCAATTAGATGAGAATCTTTTGAATTTGGAAAACTTTACTATTTAATAAGCTTGTGTTTCTTATATATGTGTCTTACAGAATTTATTAGAAAATTGAATGTTGATGTGTCCTTTTTATTATATGTGTCTATTAAGATATCAAATTTTAACCATTCATAAGAAAAACTTAGTAGTTAATATATTTTTTTTCGTTATATATGTACTACGGGTAATAAACTTCAATTTTTAGGGTAACAAATTTTAACCATTCAATAGAGAAGAACAAATTAGTAGTTAATAAGTCTGTTTTGTTATTTGTGTAAATTATTTTTCTTTGAATGTCCTATAATAGAATGTATGAAGATTTGAATAAATTAATTGGACAGCTTTTTTTTACTACATAGGATGGTATAATTGATTTTACAACTATCTCTTAGTCCCATTGCATCCAATCTAGAACTTTAGGTAGATTGAGAACTTTAGGTTGCAAAGAATTGAAATTTTGAAAAGTTGTTGGAAAGAGGGGGTCAAAGAACTTAGTGTTCAAAAGTGGCATTTTTGAGATTTTGGTTTGATTTTTGATATGTTATTCCTAGTAGATAAACTATTATTCACTTGTTTCCCTATAGATAAAGGTGGTAACTCCTTATGTTCAAGATCCCAAATTTCCAAAGTAATTGGAATATCATTTCATAATCAAATTAAACACTAGAAAGTGTCTTGTCAACTACTTTATGTACTTTTGTGAATGACATTCGACTAAATTTTGCATACTTCTAGCATATTAAAATTTAAAGTTGTGAACCTAATAAGAAAATTGGCTAATTTTTTTAATATAATATATTTATTGGCCCACCAATTTAATGTTTAAGCAATAGGGATTAAAATCTTAATGTTTCCTTTAGTTTATTTAAATGTTTTAATATATCAAAATTTTCTTACAAGTTTTTTTTTTTGAAATGTTATTCTAGAGAGATGCAACAATTGACACTCATTCATGGATCTCAATTATTGTTGTGCATCGAATGGTATGTGAGCGGGTTTAATGGTGAAATATGTGTAAGGACAAGAGTTTGAGATTTGAGGGTTCTCCTTCAACAAGGATAAAGCTAGGTAGAAGGCGTGCTAACTTCCTCTGTCGTTGAAAGTGGGTAGGAGTTTTGAGAGTACATCTTCTAGAATTGTTTTGGGTATAGGATAATTTCTTAGTGTGAGATTTATTTTAGGCATGAGGTATATCCTTGTAACTATAGAGGGTTCATACTTTGAAGTGAGAGAAGTTGTTGCAAAGAGGACTTGTAACTGTAGAGGGACTTGTGAGTATCCTACAAATACCTTTGAGTAAGATGATAATATGGGTCACTAGAAGACCTGTGTGGATTTTTCTATTAGAAGAATGGTAAGATAAGAGGTAAATTATGCAATTTATTATTAAGGAATAAAAGAATATTGAGACCAGATTAGATGTGATAGAAAATAAATAGAGGAAAGAAATAGAGGGGGCTAAACGAAAGCATAAAAAAAAATTAAATGAAAAAAAAAGTATGATGGCTAGTGGAAAGCGTAAAATTGTAAGACATGGTGATTTATTGCACTGTTATCCAAACAAAGGAAAAGAGCTAGATATATCTTGTAAAATGAAGAGATTAGGTAAAGAGGATGTAGGGAGTTTCAAAATGAAATAATGCATTATTGCAATCCTATGATGAGAGGTTT
Source organism: Thuja plicata (assembly GCA_018584345.1). Lineage (NCBI taxonomy): Eukaryota > Viridiplantae > Streptophyta > Pinopsida > Cupressales > Cupressaceae > Thuja > Thuja plicata. Next base: position 1,755,464 of record MU223366.1, on the reverse strand, counting down.
ATGAAAATAAAAATATGTGGGAGAAGCTTGCAACTAAAGGAAAGCAAGAAAATCAGAGGAATAGAAAGAAGCAATTGAGAAAGAAATAGGATAAAATGGTCACAATGGACTCTAGTAATATTAGCAATTTTTAAAACTTTGTTTTATCTAATGGTTTATTGATTTCAAGAAATAGAGAGGAAAAAGAAAGGGTAGAAGATTGTTAGGATTTACATGTCATCAACCTTGTACTTTCTAATATTATTTTATTTATCCATAAGAGGTTAAACTTTTTAACCAAATATGGTGAAAGATACCATGTAATGATGGATTTACTTTTATTGTCCTTTCTTTGTGAAAATAACATAATAGCTAGGAATCTTTTTTGACGAGGAATTTAATGCCAAAGAAGGAGAAGAATAGAAAATAAAGCACAGTGAAGTTTGAATATTCCAATAGGTGCAATGAAAAGAAGAGAACACTAGTGATCAAGTGGGGAAATTAAAAAGAAAGAGAGGCTAGAACTAGGATGTGAGAAGTTGTCTTAGACCTATTTATTTTAGATTTGTAATTTGTTTCTTATAGTTATGTAGAATTTTATTGATGAACATGGTTTGTGAGATCTAGTTTGAATATACATGGTATTTGTAGCTTGTTGTGGGTTTGAAAGGCTATGATATTATTTCAATATCATAATATAAAGAAATTATTTTTTGCATACAATATTAATGTTTCCTTTTGTTTATTTAAATCTTTAATATATTAAAATTCACTTACAAGTTCATTTTTCTTGGTGAAAGGTTATTGTAGAGATGCAACAATTGACACCCACTAAGAGCTCTCAATTGTTGAAGTGTATGGAATGATATGGGAGTGATTATAATGGTGAAATATGTATAAGGAGAAGAGTTTAAGATTTGTCTATTTTCTTTCAACAAGGTTAAAGCTAGGTAGAAGGTTTGATAACTTCCTCTATCTTTGAAAGTGGGTAGGAGTTTTCAGATTACGTCTTTTAGAATCTTTATTGGGTAGAGGATAATTTCTTATTTTGAGTTTTATTATAGGCATGAGAAATATCCTTGTAACTATAGAGGTTTCATACTTTAAAGTGAGAGAGGTTGTTGCAATGAGGACTTGTAACTGTAGAGGGACTTGTGAGTATCTAAAGATGCCTTTAAAGAAGAGGAGAATATGGATCATTAGAATACCTATGAGGATTTTACTATTATAAGAATAGTACATGTACGGGGTTTATGCTATCTATTGGGTTGGCCAACTGGTGCATTTAATTTTTCGTTGTGTGTGGGAGTTGTAAGGACCTATATCATGTTTGGTTCACTCTCCTATGTAGATTTAATGACCATTAGAGGCTGATTGATGGATAACATGTTGGTTGTTGTTCTTGATGTTGACTTGTATTTTATTATGTTATTTCATTTGTAATGTCTACTTGTGGCAAATTTGTATAAAAGAGAGTCTAGGTTGATGTTTAGGGAGTAGATCAGACAGAAAAGATGGTGGATAGTAGGCTATAAGATGAAGATTGTAAGTTGTTGCAGATAGTTGTAAGTGGGTAGATAGATATTGCAGATTGCTTGGAGGCTTGCGAACACAATTTTAGATATGGTTTTCTTCCACTTAGCTATAGAGTAGATTGAGAATGTTGGTTCCTACATGATCTTGTTTCATGCTTTTATTGTTTTGGCCCTAACTGGGAAGGCCTTACAGCCCAGCATGTTGCATGTAATTGAATTTCAAAATGAATATGAATTGATATAAGTTGTTATATCGCTACTTTTTTTGAGTTTCCATTGGTGTCTTGTTGTTGGATACAATTTCAGACAGTCCTTTATTAGATCCTTCGAGCTTGACTACATCAAGTGGTATCAGAGTTGGTTTGTTTCTTGTGGAGCTTAGGGTTTTAAAAGATCTGGAGAGATGCCTCTAAGAAGTTTGGACCCTAGGGCGATTGCAGATCTTTCTGAGGAAATGGAAGTAAGGATAATAGAAATATTGAGATCGGAGATGGCGCCAATGAAGAATGAAATCATAGAAGGTCTTATTGGGACTCAATTTCCTATTGTCCTTTTCTCTTTAGTTCTCATCCTTTGTGCATCCTTGTGTAGCATGATCCTTCATTGATAATTGATCAAAGAATTTTTGTAAGTATCATCATTTGTAATGTTCTCTAGGTTGTGTGTTCCCTTCCCATGTCTTTTTCCCTTTCACTAAAGCCTAAACAAGAAATTTTGCTAAGTAAGAAAGTCACAAAGGTTCCATAAGAATCAGGAGTCATTGGTTATTGATTTCCATGGAAACCCTAACAAAAGAATGTATAATGAAACCATTGAAGATAAAATAAAAGAAAAGAGAAATCAGGGGGTGCCAAGAAGGGAAGTGTGTAGGAATGGTTCCTTGAGGTTCTCCATGGTATAGAAAGTAATGATAGTTCCTATTGGGTGTGTAGTTACCAATAAATGAGAATGTATCCTACATGTGAAGCATGGAATATAGTTGTAAGGTCCGCAAAATTATAACATTAACACAATTCACAAAATACATGAAATAAAGTATAAATTAATATCACGTGTTCAAATAAACAAGATTATAGAGACTCTTTATATTTAAACATAAAATTAGGTGCACAAGCCATCAACAAGGCTAAACATAAGAAAATATATACTTTTACAAAAGATCACAAAGTTGATTAAAATGAATAGATAATGATCAATCACGAAGACCATCCGGACAGGACCTCCTAACATTTGTCTCCCTCAAGGACATCATAGGTGAAAACATTATCGGAACACGTTTCCACCCTACTACGAAGTAGTTGTACGCTTCCCTAAAATCTTTCATAGCGCAAAAAATACCTAGCCCAACATGAGGAAAACTAGTAATGTGATACTGCCAAGAGTAATGGAATTTGTTTAGTGTGAAATATCTACATCTATTGCTAATGTGATCATATCATGATCACACAAGATGCATATACCATACAATCTTATATATTTGATACCATTTCATAGAGTTTGATTCCATCTCAAACACATGAAAATAATACTGATGATAAATAGAAGCAAGAAGACACCACGACACAATCATGTGTTTATTTCTGAAGTCGAGAATTCTCAAATCATGCAATGTGCATAAGGAAAATTCCATATCTATTAATGAATGATAGGATTGAAAAAATATTAAATGTCTCCTTAATAAGCATGTTCATTGCATATCTAGCATAATTCAATTTCACGAGTTCCAAACTCTCTATATGTAATCTTTTATACATACAACTAATACTGGTGCAGGGGCACGTAAGGACATGAACGAAATGAAGACATCAAGGAAGCATGATGGAGTCACTCATGGGTCCAATGGACTAAATTTGAATGTTTTGAGGCCTATAATGTCATTTGAGTATAATAATGTACACAAAAATGTAAAATGTCCTAATGGTCCTAATAGGACCATAGGACCTAATTATGGATTTAATGGGCCTAGGCTTGGAAGGAGCCTCAAATGCATTTAGGGATTTTAGACAAGTTATTTTGATCCTTAAGAGATCATTAGTGGAGTTTAGAATTTAGTATCTTTATTAATATTTAAGGAATTTTAAATTTGAATTTTCAAATTGTAACGGCTAGTCACAATTAGGAGGGAAACATCATTTAAGGGCTTAAATAAGTTTGTAAGCATGGGAAACCGATTGGAATCAGTTGAAACTATTTTTTTACATCCTATATAGCCTGGATGTGGCATATGGAGAAAGGACAATATGAAGAGGAATGAAATTGTACGGACTGCATCATTGGAAGCAATAAAAATAACTGAATTCTACAAGTTTCTTGTGTTAGTTTGATTGTATTAACTTTCAATGCATTTCAAATAAATTAAGGAACATTAACTAGCGTCTATTGAAAGCATTACACATGTTTTAAGATCCCATTTTGTCTGATTGCTCATTGTATTCGCTGACAGACTCAGGAAGATACAATATTCATAGCAGTTTTGATTATTTTAATGGATTAGTGTTCATTCCATGAATTCCAATGACCGATTCTTATGGAATGACCTTAGTTTAACATGTATGATAGTTTCCTAACCATCTAACGTGCATAAAAGTGGAGAATGTTGGTGATCACTCATGAATGCTTGGTTGAAGAGTAACTAAATTGGGGCTAAGGTGTAGCAGCAGGAGATATGCTTGAAGGAGAGAACATTTTTATGCTTGAATCCATTAGGGTATTTCATTTCAATGAGAAATAAACCTTTTTTTGGATGGAATTAAGGTTGGAGGGTAGACATTGAGCAGGCCCTAGTTTTAAGGGTTTTTAAGGAGCAATTTGGGGCTTTGGTATGTGGAAGGCCAGTACAATAAAATTGGTTGCATTTTCCTTTAATTCAAGTCATTTTATAACTATTTTGGAAGAGCCAAGGTCAGGGGTTGAGTATTCAATAGGGTTGCTTTGTAAAAGTGGGGTAATTAGCCCTTAAAACCAGTCACAGTTGATCAATTTGATAAGTTGGTCCAAAAAAACCAACACTGAGTCTTTAGTATGTTATGAAGAGGCCAATTGGGTATCAGGATATGTTATTTTTTTAAGGAGTCTTTTTGGAAGTTGTTGTCGAAAGTCTTAAAAAAGGTCATTACATAGACCTAGTAGGGAATTAGGCCTATTGGGATAGTATTTTGTGTTTGCCTATAAGTTGGGCACTTGGAAGTTGGGGAGTGATTTATCCTAGTTGGATTGGGTAATTAGAAACCCTTAAAGCCATTGTGGGCCATTGGGAAGGTTGAATCCATGGTTTGGCACATTTGAACCAATTGTTGCATTTGGGAACTTGTGGTTTAACACCATTCTAGTGCATTTTTGACAAGATTTGTTATAGAATTCTTTGAGGCCCCATTTCTCTGCATCAAATACCAACATACATTTTTTACAACAAAAAAAATTACTCCTTATCCTAAAACTTCTAACAAATCAACTATAGTAAGAATCTTCTAATTACAATAACCAATCATCTTTAATCATTGAAAGATAATATCAAAATGTTTATGATATAATACACTTTACATGAAGAGGAGGAAAACAACTTTAGGCATACGTACTTGGCCTAACTTGTTCACAAGTACAAAATAACCTAACTATTCACTTAGGTAAACGTGAAAACCTTACTCTTGAATATTCTAAAGCATGGTGTCATGATCAAGAAGATACCCTTGAGATACCAATACTTATGAAATATATATAATTTCAACTGATTATCTTGATATGGATAGAAGACACTTAAACCCTGGAGGAAGACTATATTGCCTTATACATCATAATAATTATCTGTGATTAAAGTCATTTTATTTTTGTCTTGCAAAATATAATATTTCCTTCACTGAAGAAATCATATATATTTCCAAATAAGCTCTCCTAATACCAAAATACTTATAAAAGATAAATTGAAGTGATTACTATCTTAGAGAATATAAGGTTCTAATTTAGAAATAACTCTATTTTTATATTTTACTATTTTAAGATTAAAAAAAATATTCTTTAATTAAAATGACAATAGAATAAAATAATATCTTAATTAAATTAGCCTTTCTATCTTAGACAAAATCTTTTTTAATTATTTCACGACTTAATAGTATTTAGACTATGATTTCTAAATTCATAACCATATCATATATACTCGATAAATCAAAGATATCTTATCTCTATTTGTAATTTTTAAAACATAAAGCTTCTTAATGAATATTAATATTTTTTAATTAATTTATAATATTCTTATTTTCAATTTAAAATATTAATCTAAATTTTAAACTTAATTTTATTTTTATTTCAAGATCTTTCATATAACAAGAATAGTTATCAAATTTTCCATCATTGCAACTTTAAATTTTGAACTCATCTTTAAAAACAAAATGATACATATACTCAATTCCCTTAAGATAATTAAGATCTAAAATAATCCTACCACAACTACTCTTAGTAAATGTAAAATACATACAAGTTTGACTTCTCATACATGCTATTATTGGAGCTTCTATATTAAATAGACCTCACACATCATAAAAGGAAGGAATAGATAAAAGTACACCTCAGTAAGAGGAAAAATATATATAACTTAGAAGCACATGGCTTCCTACTGTTAAAGATCCAAATAAGCCATTTTGATATAAAAGGCTTGGAAACAGTAAGAATATTGGAAACAGTAAGAATATAAGCCAAACAAAGATTTCTTAATAGGGATGATACAAGGATATTCAGTTTGCACAGAAAAATTATTTCATAAGATATTTATTTCATGCATTGAGTCTAACATGTCTATCTATAAATTTTACACTAAACCCGGACAAAAATATCAAACTCTCCTTTCTAGACTATGAATTCATTGAACGTTGGAAGCCATAAGAGGTTTCTCTGTGCCAATGAAAAGTGAATCTCTTAAAAGGCGATGAAGGAATGCAATTAAAAATCTGAAATAGTTTTGATTAAAAGTAAGTTATGGGCTATTTCAAATATAAACAAAAAGATGATATCACTAAATAGATTTACTGGAGAGGCTTTAGAATTTATATTTAATCATCCCTACCTGCGCAAAGAGCTTTAAAATAGGGTAAGGACATCCATCAATCTTATTAGAAGAGGGATTTCTGTCAAATACTACGGTTGGAAATGCTCTAAAAGTTTGCAAGCACAGACAAAACATAGGAAAGTTTTTATAGAGAGTCTCAATCGATGAAATCTCTTGGGATACTGTAGAAATAGATTTACTGAAAAGAAAAGACTTTTTTAAAAAAATTCAAACAAATGCCTTTGGCTGGAATGAGCTGATTTCCTTATTGTTGCCAGCCGCCTCCAGACCAACGGTAAAATGGGTGCTTGGGACAAATCGTGATAGCATAAATAAGGTCCGTTAACCATTGACTATCTAATTTGATGCAAATTTCATGTAATACTAAAATAGTGATAGAGATATATGCAGGCAGAGTAATAAATTTAATTTATTTTTAAATAAATGGGATGGCATTTATAAGTAGTGTAGATTTTGTTATCATATCAAAAGCGCGTAGTTGTTGTGGATATAGTTGCTATGCTAACATCTTTCATACGATAGAGCCGGATACAACCACGTACCTTGTGAGATTCGCACCCACTATGTACCATGTCGATAACCCGAACTTATGCGGACAAAGGGTCTAGGTCTTGAGAGCCTCAAAATTGATGACCTGCGCTCTGATACCATATAGATTTTGTCATCACACCTAAAGCACATGCTGGTGGTGGAGAGAGATCTCATCGTAGATATAGTTGCTACACCAACAAGAAGAACGAAAAACATAGACTTGATTGAATGCATGGTTTTCTTCTTCAATCAAACCCTTGCTTTATACAGCTTGAATTCTATGTCTAGACCTAGTTTTCTTATCCAATAAAACCCTTCCTTACGTTATACGGTTTGAATTCTTTGTCTAGTAGCCTTTGTTTTGTTGCTCTAAGAATTCGCAATTTATGTAATGTTATTGTGTGTCTCGGAAAGAAAGATAGATGGTTATATTATAGAGGCGTAGCCTGCTATATTATTTTCAAATCAAGCTCCTCCAAATCTTTTGCAAGTTGTCAATGTTGAACCTTCTCTCCAGAATCCCATTTTGTCTATCATATGCATCAAATATAGTGACCCCAAAACACCTTTCTTCCATACAAAATCTGTCGTCTTCAAAATGCTTAATGCCTTGATTACACTAAGCTTTTCTCAAATTAACTCCTGTGAAGTTTGCATGCATTCACTCTGATTTCTTGCATGGTTTGGTTGGCTTCCTTTCTATCATGCTTTCACAAAAGCCTTCTCTATCCTTATGTGACATAAGAAACTTCTCCCTAGCTTAATTTGAAAGAACTTTGTTCTAGAGTAATAAGGTCTTTTGTTTATTAATTAAATCATGTTGATTTAATAATTAAGCCACCTATTATCTCGTTAGCGCTTAAGCTAAACTTAGGCATAATAATAATTAATTATTATTTATGCAACCTAAGGTTTCTCCTTTTTAGGTTTTGATCTCATTTTTAAAAGGATTGATCTCTCTTGTAATTAATAACTTCTTTTTGCATAATATATTTTTGCCTTTGGCATTCAAAGCCATCTTTTTTGTGTAATGTGCTTTTTCAAATTCTTTCCCTCTTTCGTGAAGGGTTATTTTCTTGTAGAAGATCACTGGGTTCTCTGTGAAGTTAGTTTCTCAACTTCTAGATAGTATCAGAGCTTCAAATCTGCAGATTCATGTTCGTCATATGAGGGTTCTTGCATTTGAAGCAAGGTTTGGAAACACTTTGAGTATGATTTGACCTCACTATTGAGTCCAGAATGCTCGAGATAGCAAGGATCGACCTCTTGTTTGTTGATTTTGGACTCCCGACGTCTTCTGTGTGAGGGTTTCAGTTTTAGATTTTTTGTATTTTTGGTGTTCTATGGGGGTACCTATTTTTGGGAAGGCCCATATTAATGACAAAATAACACATGATAAATAGGAACTCAGACCCACCCAGGAATTCTTACTTGTGGTTGGTTGGAACTGTAGAGGCTACCTGTGGAGGAGAGGGCCTGGGTTAGGGCCCATAGCAGGAGGCAAAGACATTATCCTGCTCACAGAGACACATGAACATGACGACTGCAAGGTTCCGGAGTTTGAGGGTTACAGGAAAATCTCAGTGTGGAATGAAAGGACAGAAAATGGCAAAGGACGTGGAGGTATTACCATCTTGATTAAAGAAACATGGGGCAGATTTGTCAACATGGAGAAAGAAGATGCAAATAACCAATATATCTGGATAAAAATAACAGAAAATCAGGTTTCTATTCGGGTGGCAGCATGCTACTTTACCCCTAAAGGATCAAAATTTTATAAAAAAGATGCACCTAGACCATGAAGATCTGTTTGCCTCGCTCAATAAGGACATTTCTAAGCTCAGCGCCTTAGGGGAAATTCTGCTCATAGGGGATTTTAATGCCAGGACAGCAAATAATCAGACTCTCAATCTTGAAAGAGGGTACAAGGAAAATAGTGATCCAATATGGTTAGAGGAAGAGGGGGCCCAGCTTTGGGAGAGGTCATCACAGGACGACAAAGGCAAGGTCAATCATTTCGGGGTAGAATTACTAGGTATCTGCTGCCTCCATAACATGGTCATCTGCAATGGGGTGAAGAAATAGCCCAATTCAGGAAACATCACTTGCAAAACGTACAACGGGCAAAGTGTAGTGGATTACGTTATCTGCTCTCAAAGCTACACCTCAAAGATATTGGAGTTTGAGATAGGTGAATGTCCAATCAATCTAAACTCGGATCATAATCTGATTTCACTCAAGCTGGCAACCCACATTAAAGAGTAGGGAAATGCTCAACGAATACACGAGGAAAGAAAAGGTCCTTTAACTGGCAGGATCCTAATGACACATGAAAATCAGGAAATTTTCAGAAACTCTCTTAGTAGGATATCTAACAATCAGCAAAAGAACTCAAATGCTGCCAAACAGCACCATGTGGACAAAGATAATCTCGTTCCTATCATCAACAAGGCACTCGAGGATTATAAAAGATATAAACCCAAAATAGGCAATAAGAATACATTCCCGGCTAACATGTGGTTTGATGATGAATGCAAGAGGGCAAAAAGCAATATGAGAGGACAAAAGGATAATGAAAAAATAAGGAGTATAATAAGTTGCTAAGACAAAAGAAGGAACAATATGTGATCTTGAGAAGACTTGAGCTGATTAATCTCGGAAAAAACAGCCCTAAGAAGTTTTGGAATGAACTCAGAAATAAAAAGAAGCAAATAGAGAATAACATAACTGGTACTCAATGGTTGGAATATGCCAAAGCTCTTTATGAACGCAAGCTAGGGGAACATGACACTCCGATAACTAAACACACAGGGGAGTTGTTCAACAGTGATGATATCACTCAAGGCATAAGGAGGTTAGCAGCAGGAAAAGCACAGGATATTGATAGGCTCCAAGTTGAATACTTGAAATGGGGTGTTGATTTGCTTACACCTCATATCAACCGTATCTTTAATAGTACCAATAACGAGGGTTTCCCTAAAAATTGGACGACTAGTGTGGTGGTTCCGATCTTCAAAAGCGGAGACACAAACAACCCCTCTAACTATCGGACCATCATGATCAACCCCCTTCTTGGCAAGCTATTTGGAAGCATGGTAGAACGAAAAATCAGTAAATGGGCTGAAACAGAGGAGAAAAGAGCAAAGGGACAAGCAGGCTTTAGACCGAAACACTGCACCATTGATCACGGAGCAACTCTTAGATACTTAGTTGAGAAAATATGGGACACTCCGGGGGATGAGGCTTTTTGCTACTTCATGGACTTCAAAAAAGCATTTGACACAGTACCCTAGCACAAACTTTGGAAAAGAATGGAAGAGTTGGGAATCCCTATGGTGCTAAGGACTGCAGTTCACAAACTATATGAACAGGTTAAGGCCAAAATCAGAACCGCATATGGGTTATCGGAGTGCTTTGGCAGTGACATAGGGGTCAAAAAAGGGTGCCCGATATCTCCTACCTTGTTTGGGCTTTACATTGACAAGTTAGAAGCATGGTTAAATAGTACTAGTGGTGAGAGGGTTCAGCTAGCTAGTTATGTGATAAAACTATTATTATATGCGAATGATCTCATCATTATAGCCAAGACGGCTAATGGTTTGAGAGAGCTCTTGAAGGCATTGGAAAGATTTTGCCGTGAGGTGGATATGGAAGTTAACATCAGCAAAACCAAAGTCGTGATCTTCTCATTAAAGAGAAACAAGGGGGCCCGAACACTTTTCTCTTTGAGGGCAAGCCTCTAGAGATTGTGAGCGAATACAAATACTTAGGAATAGACTTCCAGAACAAACTCACCTGGGAAACATGCAGATCTAAAAGAATTCAAGGGGACTAGAAGGCGTTGTATTCTTTACAGAATAAGTGTAGAAATGCAGAACTTTGGGATTGGAAGATAAAGAAAATGCTATTTGGGTTGCTTGTCACTCCTATGGTTTTGTACGGGTGTGAAATTTGGGGCAACAACTTGTCGGATCAGAAATGGAAACAGGTAGAAAGAATACAAAAACACCTTATCATCAGCAGCCTTAAAATCAAAACCACAGTGCCTTATGAGATCCTATTGGCAGAAGTGGGTACCTATCCCCTAGAAGCAGTTGCAATGGTTCGGCTGATATGCTACTTAAAGAAAACCCAGAATATGGGAAGTCATCGCTGGCCTAGGCTAGTCACTAAAAAAAGGCTTGAAAGGAGGAAAAACACATGGATGAAGCAAAACAACAAATGGATGCAAGCGGTAGGGGAGGCCATTGGGGATTTCCAGTTGGTTGATGTGGTTACCTCTGACGTTTTTCATCCGACCTATGCTCAGATTCTTGTGGAGGTTGATATCTCTAAGGGTCTCCCTGAGATGATTACTCTGGTTTCCCCTTTGGGGTCTTGGACTCAGAAGTTAGATTATGAGGGAATCCCTTTCCGGTGCAGGAAATGCCACATGACTGGTCATCTTGTTGCTCGGTGTCTTTCCGATAAAGTTAAATTGAAGAAAAAGCCTTCTTGGTGGTTGGGGGCTTCTAACCACCATTACACGGTCCATAAATCTACAAATGGGGGTTTGGCTGCTGGCTCCTACCAGGATGTCCATACACAGGATGTTGCTACTGATGTTATTTCGGAGGTTCAGACTTGTGGTGCTATCCTCTCGGGTGCTACCATTATTCCTGACCAGAAAGTTGAGGTTGTTTCTAGTCCTACTATCTTGACTACTGGTGTTGTGGTTTCTGATGTCCCTGTCTCTCCAATGGGGGATTTGGGGACTGGTGGTGGTGTTGTCCCTGTCCCTTCTGTGGATGCTGTTATGGCCAGCCCTGTCTCTCAGATGTTTGTTGGTATTTCTTCGGTTGGGCAGAATGATGCTCTAAAGGTGGAGGATGGATGGACAACAGTTAAAGGAAAGAAAGTTGAGTCCTCCACGCCTTCTTTTGATATGAATTTAAGATCTCAAAAGGGTGGGCCAAAATGTAAATCTTGATAGCCCTTCACGGGCCTGTTAGTTTGGTCGCAGTTCCACTTTGTGGGGGATTTTTCGTTAGTTCCCTTTGCCTTGTCAGGTGGTGATCCACAATCTTTCTTGTTTGTCCCCTCATTGCTCTATCTTTCGCTATCTTTATTTGTACAAGGTTTCGGGTCCTTTCAAAACCTGTTTTTACTTAATCAAAACAAATGGATGCAAAAATGGGACATCAACATCCACAGCTCCCCGGATAGTACCAAAAAAATTAAGAAGTTTGTTCGCGAAAGATTTTGTCACATCATGTGGACGAGGCACATGGGGAAGAAAAAATCATACTATGTTAAGGAATTTAACTCCAACACTTGCCACGAGGAAAAAGCATATTTAGGAGCGGCTATTAAGGGGAAAGCCAAAATGCTAATAGCCCAGCTTAGAACTAGCTCTCACCGGCTGAGATGCGAGACGAGTAGATGGAAAGTGCCAAAAGAAGAATGGGAAAATAAGACCTGCCTATTCTGTGACACGAGAGCCATTGAGACAGAACATCACTTCGTCATGGAATGCCCAACATACAGCGACATCAGATCCGAGTACTCAGAGATGTTAGACAACAACAATATGAGCCACCTCTTCGAAGAAAAGCAGCTAGACAAGACCGCAAACTTGATCGTCAAAATCCATCAAAGAAGAGAAGAATTAGTCAAGGGCTACAGCTAGATTTGTCAGCAGGCGGGTCCCATAGGCTGCTTTGGCCTCGTGGACATTATTAAAATCCTTCATTCAATACAATCATGTACTTCATCAAGGCGCATAAACTCTAAGGTCTTACCTACTTCCATTGCTGGTTCATTTGGGCAGCACTCTTTCCTGAAATTGTATTTGTAGCACCAAGAGAGGAATCAACCGAAGTTTCTCCATGATTTGGGTTCTCCACAGTGCTTTCCACGCCAATGCTTTCTAACGCTTGCGGGCTCCCATTTTAATGTTCAACTAGAACCTTTTCTTCTACATTTTGACCCAAGTAACTTCCAACCTGCCCTGCTTCCTCTTTTAACCGCATGATCTCCCTACTTATCAACGTGGGTATAACAAACAATCATTGCACCGAGCAGAAAAATGGTGAAATTTGTACCTAGGGTTTGCTTCCTCACGCAGGTCATTTCGTTCAGTCACAAATAAAAGTTCCCCGATTTTTAAGAATATGCAAGAATCTAGATCTGATATATTTTGGATACGTAATCATCACCCTTAATTAATGACGAAGCACTTAGTTAACTGTAGAATTTTTATATAAAGAGGCCCAAGGGATGGTGAGTTTTGGATGGAGTGTTCTCATTTCTCAATTCTGATGTGTGCTTTTGTTTGGTTAATTAACTAGCATACACATTTAAAAGAATTCTCAATTTTGATGAGTGTTTTGTTTGGTTAATAAGCTAGCATATATATATA
>MU223366.1:1723732-1736419 GCA_018584345.1 Thuja plicata | reverse complement strand
ATATATATATGTATGTTTATGTATGTATGTATGTACATGTACATATATATATGTGTCTGTGTGTGTGTATATGTATATGTGTGTGTGTGTGTATATATATGTGTGTAGCTAAAAAATAGAATTAAGTTTAGAATGTCATATACCAATACATATGCTAAACAAAACCATTAACAGATTTCAAATTTTAAAACATATCATTCTAATTTAAATTCAGGTTTCTGTCTCAAAAAGATCAAGCCAGAATCTCAAGATAGATAAGTTCAGAGTTCGCTAATCAGCAGTGTAGGTCTTTAAAATATCTAAAAGATCAAATTAGAACCACTAAACATTTCAGCATTTAAAAACACAAATCCTAGATGTGTACCCACGGGAGATTCGTTTCAGAATCCGATTCTGGTACGTTTCGTACCCAGAACCACCCGGAAAAGTCCCACGAATCAGCAACTTAGCTTAAAAATTAGTCTTCATTGTAGAAACAAAACAACACACCTCTATGACCATATCAGTATTTTCAAGACAGCCTCGTTCCTAAACATGAATCATATTGTGTGCACAGCAATAGACAATAATTTTTCACTATTGAACTATTTTTAACACTTCACAGATAAGGGTGGAGAGAGAAAATTCTAGAAAGTGAGAAACAAAGTAAAGCATATATAGTATGCTAGTGAATCAAAATTCGACTTTGCCCATACATCATATAAATCTGATGTAATTCCTGCTCTCATAAATCACTGAAATGGTAGATTAGGTTAAAGTTAGGCTTTTATACCTGAAAAGTGAAAACCCATGGTAGGGGCAAAAATACAAAAAGAAAAATGCATAGTTTAGACAAATTACAAGCTCTATCACAAAAAGTTCCAAAATACCAAATACCTTTACCAAGGAAAATGAGACTCAAATGATTGAATCTTAATTTGATTAAGTATAGTGGATAAAAACAGGTTTGGTGAACATAATAAGCAGTATTCCACCTCCCAAATCAAGACATGAGATAACTGTAGCTCTTGCCTGCAGTTGCATGGCTTGAATGCATTGGGCAACTCCTTGTAAAACAAGCATCCTGCTATTGTTGTTAGGTAAATATCACACATCTTTAACTGCCAATGGTAATCCCTCTGGCTGTAAGAATGGAGGGAAATGTGCCTGTCCATATGAGCCTCGTTAAGAATAAATAAAATTTAGAATATCAAGACCTGTCTGTCTTAAATATCTCCCACCTATAGCTACTTGCAGTTTACAAGGAATTATAAGGCATTCATGAAAGGATATTTCACTTTTCTGGCTTCAAAACCAGGAGTTACTTTGTATGGTTTCTGAAGAGCTAATTTTCTCTGGTTTTTTAATAACTTCATTGCCAGGAAACAATATCCCTAAAACAAAATTTAACCTTCAGTTAAATAGAATAATTGTTCAAAGTCTCTGAATATATGTTACATATATTCTTTTCAACTGAAACTGAGAAATATAGAAGAGAGGCTGCTATATTGCTCTTTTCAACATGTTTAGCAGCTTTTAAAATGTTAAGACTATTTCAGTAATGAAAATTTGAAATTCAGGAAAATATCAAATTCAGAAAAACCTACTTACTAACCCATACATCAAGAAAATCTTCAGTTATTTTGTTGCTCAAATTTTCTGTATAAACTTTTCTCAAATCTTCTTTACAACTGAAAAGGATAAAATTAGAAGAGTGAAGATCCAGCTTCATGCATTGACCTGGAACCACATGAAAAAAAATAACAGTTACAACACTCACCTCAGAAAATGCTTCAGGAAGACCTAATCTCTTTATTCTGCCTGCATCACTTGCCCTTACTGTCTTTTCAAACAGAGGAGTTATTCTAGATTTCAAACTGTTAAAAGTAGAGTTAAACACGAACCTTCAAGGACTTTACCATAGACAACATAGGACAACTAAAGAGAAGGAAACAACTAAGATATCGAAGCAAAGAAGCAACATACACCCTTACCATGCAAACCTAATGACATTTGCAACACAAGAAATAAATTAAGCAGAAAATTTAAGTAGACTAAAGTTCTCTATTTTAAAAAGAACAGAAGAAACAATATAAAGATGTTCTTAGACAATTTTTTAAAATAAATCCTTTTCCTTTCTATTTTTAGACATACTTTGCATGTATGGAAATTGTAATAAATGAGATTAAAACTCAAAAAGGATACTCTCCAGTTATCAACTGAAGTTCCTAGTCAATACTCCTGAAGCCAATATCATGGAAGTAACTAAGTTCTACCCCTCCCCTCACCTCAGGGTGTGCAAAACATATTTGTGTGTGTGTGTGTGTGTGTGTGTGTATATATATTTATTTATTTATTTATGAGTTGGAGCCCGTTTTGAGCTTGGATTAAATGATCTGGGTAAGACTTGAAATCGTTGTTGATGCTGGGAATTAGCAGGAGCAATTATGCCCTGTTCAGAAGAACCTGCAAGATTCCCAACTCTAAAACAGAAGATTTGTCATTGGAGGTTTGAATAGCATCCTTGGAAGCTAAAGATCCTATTGACATATTCAAGGATGTCATTGCTGGAAACTTCAAGTCCAAAACTTTATAGGTATCTTGCTCTGGATTTACATCTTCACATTTATGATTTTCTAAAGAGCCTGTCACTGCAGCCTATAAACATGGTTTGGTTGTAACATTTGTTTAGCCTTCTTCCATGGAAGACATCCTTTGCGCTGTTGTCTTTCTACTGTATCCAGATTCATTCCCACCTTCTCCTGCTTCAGGAAAACCTAATCTTTCTCCAGAGTACTCAACAAAATTGAGTTTTAAGTTTTGAACAATTGGCTCCTTTTCTTTCAGGAATACCATCAGTCTCATTATTAAATCTGGAAGCAGAAAAATTTTCCCTCATATTGATCTCTGCCCTATCAATGTTATTTGACTTGTCCATTTCATGCATTTCTCTGAGCAAAGACAAATCAGCCCACCCAGTTGAAGACAGCTGCAATGTAGGAATATGATGCCATCTCTCAGCACTAGTTCTAAGAAATTCTCACTCCCACTTTGTCATTCAAAGTTCTTGTAGGTAAATTCTAAATGTCTCTGAGATGAAATACGGTATGGAGAAAGCTGCTGAATATGAATCGATACATAATACCCCAAATTATCATGAAGTTTTGTGAGTGTCAGTAACATTTTCATTCTAACAACTTCTAAAAACATAATAAATTCTGCTGTCAGTTTTTTTTTTTTTTTTGAGATGAAATTACAGGCATTCAGAACTCATAGCATATTTCAAGATGGGATCCGGATGGCTAAATACAAAATGATAACAATACAATAGAATATATCTATTATTTAAATGTTTTGTTTTTGTTGGAATTTTTTACTACAATGTGGAAGTATTTTCAGTTCTCGAGTAATCGCTTTTCCAACAATTTTCTATGAGCAGTCATTTCTCTATGTGATCTACATTAAGCCAGTAATTCATCTCACTCACTATACCTTAAGCAGAAATTTAACAAAACAAAAATAACTACTTAACAGCTTAAAAAAGTAGCTTAGAAATGTGGAAGTATCTCCACTCACCAGTACTCCAGTTATCATTTTTCAGGCTATTTTCCATGGAAAGTAATTTCTCTCTGTGATCTGAATTAAGCTGGTAATGCATAAGACAGTACAATAGTTAATGAACATATGTATTATAAACAGTAAGTGAACAAAACTTACAGAAAACAAGATTACAATTAGTGAATACTGAATAACTTAAAAAAATAGATTCTTTTTCAACTCTGAGCTTGTACAAAATGGGGCAAACTTTATAAGAGAGATGTATGCCTTTGACTGAATAACTAACAAAATAGATTCTTATGTCAACTAAGAGCTTGTACAATGTGGGCAAAACTTTGTAGGAGAGACGTATGCCTTTACTCTGATTACATTTTTTTAATCCAACCATTGTAGAGTATTTCATACAAGAAACTGAAAACTTATTTGAAATGGCAAATTCAAGTTCTTGATAAGGACCAAAGAGTTACCGCACTTGTCCTCCTTGGAAGTTGAAATAACAGCTAGGTAAGGACAAACTTGATTCAAAACTGAAAAAGTTTGATGAAGTAAATTAATTTTGGTGCCCCTATGTATCAAAGTCATTACTTGTAGTCTATTACAAAAAGAAAAATTGAAGCTCACGTATATAATCTATGTTGAAAAGCTTAGGTCACTAAAAGTCAATCCAGCTTGAACTGCATGATTCAAATGTCACCTCAGCAAATTCTACTGCCCCTTTTGGATGATCTAAGATGTTTTCAATATTTACAATACACTATGACCTTTTTTCACTCATGTACGTTGGTGAATAATCACAAAGTCAAGGAACATAATCACAGATGTTTTCTTTGCCTTTAATCTGCTCACCCCTTGCATATGAGTGTAACTGGAAAATCCAGAAATTTCATAGTTTAACATTTTAAAGTTACATCCAATCCAGAAGTCAAAGAATGACTGATATTTGTGTGACAGAATCGTAAATATTAGATTGAATGCCAAACGAAAATAAATTATTTTATTATGCAAACTTCCAATTTCTATCAAATTATGATTATCAATGATTACCATGTTTACAAATTACAATATAGCTTTTAAAAAGCTATCTAGCTGACAGCCACCAAAACTTTTTATTTACTTCTCATTTATGAATTCCAGAGCTTTGCAGTTTGCCAAAACCTGTCCTTCATTAACAGGAAAAAAAAGATGTCCATTCACATGTTCTGCATTTTGAGAAGCAGGTATGCTGTAGCTCTGCTCATCCAATCTTTGTTCACTTGGATGACCATGGAATCCCATCATTGGCATGCTTCCTGGTTGACATATCAAGCCTTCGAAACCCTGCTGCTTTAGATATATATCAAGAGGTAAATTTGCATCCTGGAGAAGCCTCAACATGCTCACCTGACCAACTCCACCTGATAATTCATCCTCCCGTGCCGGATGACAATTCAGATCAATTTGGGTTTTGCTAACAACAAATTCTTCCTCATTAGTTCTATTGCCTTTGTAAGAACTTTGTAAGTTCATACATGTGGGCAGTGTCACTCCATTAACTGGAAATTTATCAACAATGGTGTTTCGATCTTCTTGTCTGGAACCATTCTCCAACAGCTGGTTCATCGATTGACCTTTTGATGCAGGGTCCACATCTACCTCTTCCTTTATTGGGACTTGCCTTTTCCTAGCATTCTCAGCTTCTCGCTCAGATTGTCGCTTCTTACGGCGCATCATTAATGTCTTAAAGCGACGCTTAACAGTCATACAAACATTGCATGTACAGGTGGGCTTGTGTTTAGGCCCTTTCCCACTGGGAGGCTGGATACAAACAATACATGTACAACCCGGTCGGTGTCGAGGGTGTTTGGTAGTCTGAGCAATTACGGGAGGTTCGCTTCCATTTTCATCGAGTACAACAGCATTAGCTAGTGTGTGGAGCCCAGAAGAAGTGCTTTTTCCCTTTAACCCATCTGCACATTTTTGTTTTTTGGAGGCTGTGCGTGATAGTAAAAACAACAGTCAAAACAATACTCCATGATACCATAGAACCAATGTAGAAACATTACTTAACTGATCCCTTTATATTAATTGTGGCAGCTTCAAGATTATTTACTCAAAATTAACTTTGTTGTACAGACTAAGAAAGTAGATTCTAAATTTTGTTAAGCCTCAGAAAACACACCTATATTGCGGCGGAGAAGATCTTCAAAATCTCCAGAGCTTATTTCTTGAGGTGCTGAACAAGAAGCTCTACACAAATACATGTTACAAACTCCATTAATTGTCTTCACGATTGTCATGAAGCTATATTAACCGATAGTCCAAAAAGATTGTTTGGCCAATTTTTTCAAGGATCTTATCTGATAGGAATTGTTGAACCACTTAGGCTATTATCATTGATTACAAAACCAAGCAATTCTGTTGCACTCCCTAGAAATGAGTAATATAATTTCTCAAAAAAAAAACTGACCTATTGGGGTCCCATGAATTGTCAGAACATGTCCAACGTCTTGGCAAATTGACATCTAAAGGAAGTCTGCGCCAGCTGCCACATGCATCGCACTGAGCCCATTGATCCTGTTCTCTGATAGATAAAATAGACTTCATTCAATTTGAAAATACTAGGATATAAGAAGCCATAAAGGCAAGCAGCAACATTAATAGCTTGATGCAGAATGAACTACAACATTCATCAAACTCAGCCAAAAGATTCTGGTGTAGGCAATTTATCTTAGTCCAATTTGTAAAGAGTTAAATAACACATACAAAATCAGCTCTGTCGTAAATCTGAATTCAAAACAAACATGCATTATAAAAGGAATCAAGGAGCATGTCTTCTTAGATAATGCATGTGAATGTGTGTGTGTATATCTGTCTCTATGTGTGTATACATATATACAGATGTATGTATATATATGCATACATATACACAAGCTATATGCATATATACATATATAAATATATACAGTATATATAAGTAGGTATATACATATATATGCATAGATATACATACTATATATACGTGCATAAATGTGTATATATAAACGAAAGGCAGCAATGCAATGAAAAAGAGTAAAAAGTCCCATGAATTGTCAGAACATGTCCAAGGTCTTGGCAAATTGACATCTAAAGGCAGTCTGTGCCATCAAGGAGCATAACTGACCTATTGGGGTCCCATGAATACATATATACAGATGTATGTATATATATGCATACATATACACAAGCTATATGCATATATGCATATATAAATATATACAGTATATATAAGTAGGTATATACATATATATGCATAGATATACATACTATATATACGTGCATAAATATGTAAATATAAACGAAGGGCAGCAATGCAATGAAAAAGAGTAAAAAGCAAAACTGCATCCAGAGTGGCTCACCCTGATTGACTGACCATGAAAAACGTCCTTTTGCACAACACTGGAGGCTCCTGCATGACAATGAAATGAAGTAAAAAAGAAGCAACATTTGTAAATAAATGAATACAAAGATCACATTCCATTATTACTCTGGCCAGCAAGGTAAATTACTAAATAACAAAGATGACATGGAAAGTTTCAAAAGAAATGTTTCTGTTGACAATTCAAAAAAAAAGTTTTGCTGTCAAAGCAACTAGAAAAATTCAAATGCTTGCCAAAATTTTGTACATCTGCAATAAGTTACACAAAAACCACTTCAGTATCTATATTACCAATTAAGATGCTCATTAAATTTAGCACTTAAGATTTATACAAGATATTTCAATAAGACCAGCATCGCATCTTATTTCATCATCTACATTGAACCAATATAGATATGTGGCATTTGAAAGATCCTTCCAAAAATTCACTTGCAGTTTTTGTACTATTGCTCATCATACAGTAAAAACTAAAATACATCTTCACTCTCACATAGATACTTCATAAAATATTTCCCAAAACGAAAGAAAAAAACAAATGTCATACAAAGTTAAGTTTGGGTAGAGCAACAGTGCTTGGAAATTTTAATCATTATGGACATATGTGCCATGGAAACCTTGTGTTTTCTTAATTTCTTTCACAAGGTGACAAATAGAAAAAAAATGCTTAAATATATTTTAACTGCAGTTCTGTATAATACGGGCTGCAATAAACACACATAAACAGTCTTTTGATGTTAAAAGTCTTACTGAAAGAAATGCTAGAATGGAAAGGACACAACAAGATGCCTTGGGTACTTGCTTTTTGTTGACTGTAATCATGGGTACAGTTGACCTCTTCTTGTACATGAACACTAATACGATTTCTTCCTTTTTTGTACAGTTAATCCATTTGTGGCATGGTTACTCAAAGAATTGAAACGCCTTTAAATTAAAAGAAATAAAAGTTGACTTCAATAAGCTTTGGAGTGTTGGATATTTCCCTGCTCTTTAGAATATTTCCTTGTATACCACCTTTATTTTTACATCCCACTAGATTAGACTAATCTGGATCAGAATGCCCTTGAACACTTTGCATATCCTTGTGGGTTTTGATTATTCCCTGCATAAGCCATGTCTGCTATAATCCTAAAATATTATCTACGCCAATATTTACCACACCCTTTATTATCATACATGCTTTGCTGCCTTGTTAGAAATATGCTCAAATCATCGTTATTATCCTGAATCTTACTTATTCTATATCAATACTACTCGATAGAATTGATAATCTAAATCATAACATCTGATTCCAGTCTCAAAATTATTATAAAAGCATTGATCATTACTTGCAAGTCATTACTTGCTACCTCTATATTTAAAAGTTACAATTGCAAGTACAACTATATTAGGTAGGAAACAAGAAATATAGAGGCAGATTCAAATAACGATTTTACATAGAAGGCATGCTCCATTAGATGAATTAGTAGCCTTTTCATTGGCTTATATTTGGGTTTTAAAATTTAGTAATTGCATGGGCATTTAGAATCAAATTTTTACATGTTTAAAATGTTAAGGAATCTAAGTGAGCCAGCTCCACTTATTTCTATTGAATGATTTTGATTTAATTTATAAAAGCATCTGATAAAAAGTGTACATACAATTTCTTGTCCTGTAGTTTAATGAAATTTAAAAACCATCCTAACTGAGCCTCCATACCTCATATTCTTCAAACTCATGCCCTTCAATCATGACAATGCTAGGTACAGCCTTTGGAGGAGGATGAAGCAAATCCTGAGCTTCTTCCCATGCCAACTTCAATTCAAATGCATCACCATTATCCATGCAAAGTCTCTTATTCTTGGCACAAAGATTGCGACTTTTTTTCTTTTCTGGTGTCAACAAGGATTGACTTGAACTATCTTTAGATTTGCCTCCAGCTTTGTCACTTTTATACCAACTAAAGCTTGTGCCTGAAGTATTGACTTGACCTGTTAGAGGCTCTACACATGATTCTTCTTTTACATTGACCGAAGGAAAGGTATAGCCTGAAAAATTTTCTGTACTGCCAGAGTTAAGGGCACTACTGAAAAAGGGCCCAATTCCTGATGTTGATGGTTGACCTTCCTAAAATAAGGAAAAAGGACATCAATGTATCAAACAAATTGTTAATTACTCTACTTTTCTAACAGAAAGATTGAAAAGGCACCCAAATGCTATTCTAATAATCAATAAAGCACACAAAATAATCATATGAAATATTAAATTGTATAAAGAACATATAACCCAGTCAGACTTTAGACAAGAAATATGGCATAACTTCACATTTCATTACTCAGCAAGTTCAATAAGCAGGAAAGCCAACCTGGTTTAATGTAGTATTGGAAGCCTTTCGGTAACCCATGACAAGCTTTCCTTCTAGATCAATCCGGCTAAATGTTACTAGTCAACAAAAGAAAAAACATGTCATTTATCCAGACCAAAGCATAAAATTAAAGCAAAAAAACAGCGTTAGAATCCACATCATCACATATCTCAGCTCTAAGTAAATGACATCTTAACTCTAGCAGATTCCTGACTATTATTTTGAGAAGCTGCCTATTAGATCAACTGGTATCTAGTGGAAATTTATCAAGACAACTTCATGATGACAACTTAACCCTCTGCAATTGATAGATAGTCAGCAAATAAGACAATAAGTTATATTGCAATCTGTCATAATAGCGTCAGCATATTAACAGCAGTATTTAAAATTTGAAATTTGAGTTTCTAATATATTCTAATGTACGGTTCACCAAGTGGTAAAATTGATGAGCTTATCAAGCTATTTCAATGTAAGCATTAACACACAGATGGTTAGATGGCAACATGGCACCCTCTAGACTTGAAAGATAGTAGTTACTAGTCAGATTTGTTTTTTGGTATCCGCACAATAGTTAAGTTCATACAGCACATAAGCATGACCAAAGTAGCATTACACTTGAAAAACTGCTATTAACCTTGAGTAATCATAACCCATAAAATTTTCTATGCGATTTCCTGAGTATACATACATATAGATACCTAAAATAGTCTAAACCTATAACAAAAACGTTAAGCCTTGTATTATATACTAAGTTACCGGTCCTGGTTTGGGTTCGGATTCGAGTTTGAAATTCGTTAAAAAAAATTTGGGGTGGGTTCAAATTCATTTTGGGTTCGTCCATACAAAAACATATGTTATAAATATATATATATATATATATATATATATATATATATATATATATTGTTACCTCGACCTCAATTTTTTACCCTTATTTCAATTTTGTATAGCTTTGTTTGGTAAAAATTGAAGCCGAATTCCCCTATATGGAAGTACCGGGCCCTTTTGAATATTATTTTTCCTTTAAAAACCTTGCATTAAGTGTCGGCTCAATGATAAAACGAAAACATTGAACTTCAGGTTTGAACCTTTCTGGAAGTTCTTTGAGTTCGCCTGGTTCAATGGTTCAATATTTGTCCAATGCGTCTAAGCCCTTTTGTTTTAGGCGTCCAAGTACGTGGGAGATAAGTCGTTGAACCAATTGAACTTAAGTTCAACGGGTTCAATGGGTTCACAGTTCAACATTTGTCGGTCTTGTTAAACTGCCGCGTCAGTCTGTGTCCTTTCTTTCTTGATAAATCTTGATCTTCAAAGTGAAATCAGCAAGCGGGATGAACTTGAACTCGTTGAACTTCTTTTTCCAAGGTTCATTTGGTTCAATTGGTTTGGAGGTACATCACTTAAACATAAAGGAGAAAAGGGGTGGTTTTAAAAGGGAACTAGCCGGCGGGAAAAGGGAATATTCAGGGCATCTTATGAATATGAATTTTTAAAAAGTTTCTAAAGGGGAAAAGTAATCATTATATGGTAAGCTTGCGTAGTGAAGTGACAAGTAATAAATGCTTACGTTTGGGGAAGTGTCTTGTTGCATTAATTCGGCACGAGTAAGAAGATTTAATAATTACTCCCTGAAATTTCATCCTCTTAAGTAGTAATTAAAAGCTCATCTAATGATTAAAAAGACAACAATTGGGCAAGTGAAAGAGAGCGAGCAAGAGGTAAAGAGGGTTTCTCTAGTTCTAGAATTGCAGGAATTTCGAGTTGGTGAAGGTTAGTTTCAGCATTCCCATCTCTGTAACTGATTTGGCAGTACTTGTGTTGTTTGTGAAGTTCAACTGTTTATTCAATTTAGTAGAATTGTCGTCATGAATGTACTGCTGTACCAAGCCTATCATTTTCAAGACTGGATGTACTGCTGCCTTTCAAATTTTTGAGAACGCATCTAGTCTGGTTTGTTCGTCTCCAAAGCTTGGGGACACATTTCTTGCACATTATGACTTAGAGGATTCAAGGGAAAGAGTTAAGAATCCTGCAGAATCCCCTTTCATGAAAGAAATCGTAGAAAGTGGCCTTGTGGAAGCCACAACTTTTCCCCCAGCCATAATATTCCCTGACCTCGTTCGCGAATGTAAGAACAAATATGATTCCCGCCACCACTGCATTAGAAAGGATAATGGAGACATTTTGTTGTCAATTGATAGAGAAACCATTATATCTGTCATGAGGATTCCAGAGAAAGAGACATTCGGATTTTACCCCTTCACTGCCTGTGAGCCGTTTCACTGAGAAGAAGTCACAATACAAAAATGTTATAGCCAAAAGTTGGTTGCTAAAATTCCAAAAAGGCGATTTGAGGTATACCCAAGCTCTTACCAGAGAGCACATGAAGCCATATGTGAGGGACTTGAAGGTGCTATTGCATAGAGTTAGGGGAACTAACCAAGCCTATCATTTTCAAGACTGGATGTACTGCTTCATCCAAATTATTCAACAAGGAACACAATACCTCGATTGGGGGGAAGTGATAACCAAAGCTCTTCATGATCAATTGACTCTTGGTTGCCTGGGTCACAGGGATTTCTTTATGTCCTCCTATCTCTTTTACTATCTAGCTTGTACCAAAGATGGGGTGGGTATACCTCACGAGCCCTGGACAGAAAATGTCAGAATTTACAAATATTATCCTCACCTGTAGAAAGAAGATGCCATGAGAACTACAGGAGAGTCTTGTAATTCAACTTTTACATCATCAACTGTTTCTAACAAAAGTGGGCCACTTAACTCAGTATCATTAAGGGGCTTTGAACCCCACCACACAAATGGTTACAGCATCTATCATGCCTTGCCAATAAGAAGACCTTATAGATTAAATAAGATAAGTATGTGTAATAAAAATTAATTAGACAAAGCAAACTATAAATTTAAAATTTAAAAAAAAAACAAATAAAAAAGAAATACCTGGCTACAAAAAATGGAATGTTGCAATAGTACCAAAACTTGCAAATTTCTTTTCTAGCAACAACATGTACCTCCTCGTTCCAAGGCACACTCTCAATTGAGGGTTGTGAACTAGGAGTAGTGTGTAGCTCAAAATATGAATCCATCCTAGAATTTCAAACTCTAGGACTAATGCTAATAGTGCCACTAGCAAAAACAGTAGCACAAGCACTAGGACAGTATAGAGGCATGGAAGAAGTCTCTCCAACACCACCTTCGGCTGAACGGGAACCAATACTCACCAACTCCTCCCATTGCCTCTTCTTCATTTCCTTTAGGGCACGTTTGGCACAAGGAATTAAACTGGAATAAGCATTAGTTAATGCTAGAATAAATTTATTCTCTGTTTGTGGGCATTTTCCTTATTCTCGAATTAGAAAACTTATCCCCATTTTGGGGCTTATTCCAGCATAAGTTA
>MU223366.1:1699300-1723520 GCA_018584345.1 Thuja plicata | reverse complement strand
ACGTGTGTATATACACGTGTGTAATGTGTATATACACACACACGTGTATATACACACATGTGTGTGTATATACACATTACACACATGTATATACACACACGTGTATATACACACCTGTGTGTGTATATACACACACGTGTATATACACACCTGTGTGTGTATATACACACGTGTATATACACATTTGTGTGTATATACACACATATATGTGTATATGTGTGTGTATGTGTGCATATAAGTGTATATATACACACACGTGTGTGTGTGTGTATATGTGTATATGTATGTGTGTATATGTGTATGTGTATGTGTGTACACAAGTTAAAAATACATATTGTTCAAATTAATTAAAAAAATAAAAAATAACCTTTTATTCCAATTCCACATTATGGGATCCAAACGCAGAATAGCTTATTCCAGCTTTCGTTTTGAGCATTAATTAATTCCAGAATAGGCCCTTATTCTAGAATAGGCCTATTCTGGATAAGTTAATTCCCTGCGCCAAACGGGCCCTTAGTGCTTCAAAAGTTTCTAACTGCACTTGGCATTCACAAACAGCCTCAATAGGTGCAAATGTACACAGATCAACATTACACATTGTGGGTGGACCTTGGGCAATTCCTAGGAGCCCGGACTCAGGCCCGACCAAAACACAAGGAAAGCTCAGGTGTTATTGGATATGATCAAATGAGACAACCCCAAGGTTTCTAATGTCAAGTTTTGACTTCACTCAAACAGACTCAGTGGGTATGATGTGATTTTCTTGGATTTTCAAGTGTAGCGTTATCCAAAAGTCTTGAAATTCCCCACCTTATAGGTGTTCTTTCTCCCCCTTTAAAAAATTTCTTGTCTCATTTTTTATGTCCACGAGAATACAAAATTTCCTCCAAGGTCTATGCTAAGTCAAAACTCTGATTTCTTAATCCTTGTGCCAATTCTATTAATCAAAATGCTCATTTCAAGTATACAATGTCAACTACTCTTTCATTCTCTTACTCCTTGAACTAATTCCTAATGCATTTCCTAAGTGCAAAATGACAAATTTTCGTCTAACCTTACTCTTGATGAGCCAATAAAAGTTCCTTCATTTTGTCTTAGCCCTGTCTTTTTATCATCCTA
Source organism: Thuja plicata (assembly GCA_018584345.1). Taxonomy (NCBI): domain Eukaryota; kingdom Viridiplantae; phylum Streptophyta; class Pinopsida; order Cupressales; family Cupressaceae; genus Thuja; species Thuja plicata. Next base: position 1,722,401 of record MU223366.1, on the reverse strand, counting down.
AAGAAGTCCCTGCATCTCCAGCAATATCTCTTGATACTCAACATTGTCCAGTTTTGATTGACTGAGATGGTTCATATTCCCAAATTGCTTCATCTTGAATGCTCTTCTCCGTTATTTAGACTTCTTCATTGTTTTCGAGGTAGTTCTCAAGCCCAATTTCTTTGTTTCCCTATGGACTTAAAGGGTGTTCCAATGACTTCCTATCTTCATTGTTCTATTCCATTCCTATCCTCAGCATGCTTCAACGTTACTTTTAGCCTAATCTCTGATTATGCAAGGTGTACTCCTAATTTCCAAATGCAAAGATAGAATGCAAATCTAAGCAAAAACATTCCAAAAGTGGAATGACAAACACAACATAGACCTAAACTAACCTAAGGACTCAACAAGAAGATTGGGGTCACTATCTACAACAGGGCATGTGCGCAAAGCACAACATGTCCCATGTTTCTCTTACTAGAAATGTGATCCCTCCATGTCCTTAACCAGTTTCAGTTCCTTAATTCCAAAATGACATTTTATTGTATCCTACTAAGTTTGGCGCTCTACAACCATCATGCTCATGTGTTCAAATGAGAATGATATTGTCCTTCCCCTCAATTATAAGCTCCAAACCTGGTCCTCTCCTCCACAGATAACCTCTACAGGTCCAACTTACTATGTGGAAAATTCTCGTGGGATCCCCAATTCCTATTTGTTGTGTGGCAGACACTCACTGATTTGAGCCTTTACATTTTTCAGCCATGCCCGCTTTCCTACTTCTAGAGTTGTTTTAACTTTTTCCTACTCCTCTCTTTCATCCTATTGGGCAAGTGTCAAGTCTTCATCAAAATAAACATAAGCACTTCTAAGCATCTCTCTATTCTTTAGGATTGCATTCTTGTCTTCCATGCTTCTCACAACAACTCTTACATGCAGATTCCTTCCTTCTTTTTTTCCAATCCTACTTACTTGTTAGATATAACTTGTCCACTTTAATTGATCTTTGAGGAAGTCTTTTATTAAGATATCTGTCCTCTCCTTTTCATAGTCCTTCAAACCTTTAATGATCATATTCAGAGCTTTGTCTTGCTCGTCTTTTTCTTCTTTTATTTGCTTCTTGATCTGTCTGTCTATTGTTTCCTTTTGATTAGTTGACAGCCCATTTACAACCTGTGCAGGATTTGATCTTCTATTTGGTCTCTTGGTTTGTTTTGTCTTTCCTTCATGCTTGAAATTGCTGCTTGGATGTTTTCCAGCTGCATTATGCCACTTTAATTCATTGTTTCATCCCTTTTTTCCCACTGCTTCAATTTGTTCTAGTTCATGCTTTTTATGATGCTCAGCTCTTCTTGCCCTCTTTCCATATTATTTTGCAAACTTCTTATTTGCTCTTTGAGCAACTTATTTTCTCTTTCAAGGTTCCCCTTAGATTCTACAACTTGTTCCAATCTGATTTCTTCATGTCGCCCCTTTGCTTCTATATAATCAATCCGTTTTTTCATAATCATTAGCTCAATTACATAGAGTTTTGAGGACCATAACAATGGTGTAGTTGTGAGGCTGTACGAGTCTTTACTGAGTCATGAAGCCTTTCTTCTTTTTCCACTTCACCTGCTGCATCAATTTTGATATTGCTTTCCTTAGTCTTGGAAACCTCAAATGCTGAGAAAAATTCTATATTTTTCCCTTTATCATTGCTCTATTTTGTCTACTCTTCTTCTAAATAAGGCATTTTACCCGTGTTTGCCACATTATTTTTTTAAACTATTTTTGGTAAGATCATGGCAAGCTTTCTTTTACGAGAATGTCTTAGTGGCAAGAGGGTTGTCAGAGAGGATACACGAGTTCTTGAGCTTAAGGTACAAGGCCTTCTACATGACTCAGCACGCCATTGGGTTACTGTTGGATGCCATACACGTGCAGGTACCACAAACACATGCAATAGATTGCAGCAAATAGGACAATCGGATCCCACGTGGCCGACTACATTTTGTTGGGCCAATCTAGGGTTCCAAGTGAGTGATAAGAAGGTAGCTCAGCCAACAATACACTCACTAAGGAAGAGGAGACAAGAGTGGTCAGTGGAGAGTGACAACTACGAGGGGATTGAGATATCATCATCCAAGGCGGCAACCACTACCGAGATTGTTACTTCCAAAGAAGCTTTTGTAGCAGTGGAGGCCTACTCAGTACCAGTGCGACAACCAATAGAAAAGTCTACATTCTTGGCCATATCACCCCCAAGAGAACTCAATGCCACAATGACTATCTCATCTTCATCCTCGCCTGTAGGCAATGTACCACTATCTGTTGAGGCAAAAACAGTTCTAGCTGCAGCAAGATCAGTCATTGCAGTCAACAGCAGTCAAGTAGCAACAAAAGGTAATCAGGGGAGAGTTGAGGCAGCCAGGATTGTTTCCTCAGATTATTGCATTATCTAATGATAACATATTGTGCTTCCTTTCAAAGCTATTTCTATCTACCTGTATTGATTTTTTATTTTACAATCCTGAAAACCAAGAAAAAAAATTCTCTCAATATGTCGTAGCTATGTAAATCCTTACGAGTCTGTGACCATTCTCACTATTGAACTCTTTGAACACTTCACAGATAACGTCAGAGCGGAAAAGGCCAAGAAACAAAGTAAAACATTATAAGATTTGTAAATAATTTAACTTATGCTAGTGAATAAAAATACGAGTTTACCCATTCATCATATAAAACTGATGTAGCCCCTGTTCTCATATATCACTGAAAAGGTAGATTAGGTGTAAAATTAAGTTTTTAAACCTGAAAATGCATGGTATGGCCAAGAATACCAAGAAAAATGCATAGTTTTAGACAAATTACAAGCACTGCCAAAATACCAAATACCTTTGCAAAAACAGAAGGAAAATGGGACTCAAATAATCAAATTTTAATTTTGATTAAGCATAGTGTATAAAAACAGGTTTGATGAACATAATAAATGGAATTCCATTTCCAAAGTCAAGACATGAGATACCTGTATCTCCTGCCTGGAGTTGCATGGCCTGAATGCATTGTGTAACTCCTTCTAAAACATACATCCTACTATTGTTGTTAGGCCAATACCGGAACTGGAACACCCAATCCTTTCCTTTTGCATCTTGAACTGCCAAAGGTACCCCCTCTGGCTGTGATATAGGAGGGAAATAAGCCTGTCCACATGAGCCTTGGTAAGAATAAAAAAAATTTAGAACATCACAACCTATATGTCTTAAATATCTCCCACCTATAGCTACTTGCACTTTACAAGGAGATATGACCTGGAGGCCACTATGTTGCTCATTTCAATATGCTTACAAGCTATGAAAATTCAAGGATATTTCCATAATGACATGTGGGAATTCAGTACTACATATGAATGAAAGATTTCTCTAGGAAACTAACTAGGAAATTTTTCAAGAACTTTTCCACATGAACAATAATAACAGTAATAGCTCACCTCAGCGCATGCTTTTGGAAGAACTAATCTCCCTATCCTGCCTGCATCACTTGCACTTAATGTTTTCTCAAAAAGAGGAGTTATTCTGGAGTTTGAACTGTTAAAAGTCAAGTTCAACACAAACCTTCAAGGACTTCACCGTAGACAATGTAGGATAACTAAAGAGAACGAAAATGAACAAGATATCAGAGCAAAGAACAAGCATACACCCTTGTCACGCAAACATAATGATATTTGCAACCAAAGAAATAGACGAAGCAAGCTTTTTATGTAGGCTATGATTCTCTATTTAAAAGAACAGAAGAAACACCCTTTATAAAGGTGAAATTAGACAGTTTTTCACAATAAATCCTTTTCCTTTCTATTTTAAGGCATACTTTGCAAGCATGGGAATTGTATTAAATGAGATTAAAACTCGAAAAGGATACTCTCCAGTTATCAACTGAAGTTCCTGGTCAGTACTCCTTGGCCAATATCTTGGAAGTAAATGATTTCGACCCCTTCCCTCACCTGGGGGGCGTGCAAAACGTATTTGTGTATTTATATCTTTTGATGAATCAGAGCCTGTACTTGGGCTTGGATTGCATGATCTGGGTAAGACTTGAAATTGTTGTTGGTGATGGGAATTAGCAGCAGTAATTATGCCCTGTTCAGAAGAACCTGACAAGATTCCCAACCCTAGAACAGAAGATTTATCATTGCAGGTTTGAACTGCATCCTTGGAAGCTAAAGATCCTATTGACATATTCAAGCATGTCATTTCTGGAAACTCCAAGACCTTATTATCTAATGTCAGAACTTTATAATCATCTTGCTCTGAATTTACTTCTTCACATTTATGATTTTCTAAAGAGCCCATCCCTGCAGGCTGTAAACATGAATTGGTTATAATATTTTTTTGGCCTTCCTCCAGGGAAAACATCCTTTGCACCACTTCCTTTCTACTGTATCCAGGTTCATTTCCATTTTCCCTCGCTTCAAGAAAACCTCTGCTTTCACCAGAGTATTCAACAACATTAAGTTTTAAAAGATCAGCTCCTTTGCTTTCAGGAATACCATCACCCTTTTTATTCAATTTGGAAGCAGAAAATCTTTCCCCCATATTGTTCTCTGCTATATTAATGTCATTTGACTTGTCCATTTCATGGATTTCTCTGAGCAAAGATAAATCAGCCTGACCAGTTGAAGGCAGCTGTGATGTAGGAATATGATGCCATCTCACAGTACTGGTGTTCTGAGGAACGCTCGCTCCCATTTTGTCATTCAAAGTTCTCAGAGGCAAATCTAGCTGTCTCTGGGATGAAATAAGGTATGGAGCAAGCTGCTGAAAATGAATTGATACCTAATACCCCAAAAAATCATGAAGCCTTGTAAACGTTAGCAACTTTCATTCTAACAACTATCAAATACATACTAAAAATTCTGCTTTCAGAACTTTTTTTGAAATGAAATTACAGACATACAGAACCAACAGCTTGTATCAAGATGGGATCCGGATGACTGAATACGTAATGATAACAATAATAGAATATATCTTTTATTTAGATGTTTTATTTTTGTGGGAGACTTTTACAACGTGGAAGTATTTTCAGTACTCAAGTAATCACTTTTCTGACTATTTTCTATGATCAGTTGTTTCTCTATGTGATCTGAATTAATTCAGTAATTAAATGCACAATACACTAGTTGAGGAACTTAAGTTATTATAAGCAGCAATTGAACAAAACTCAAACAAAACAAGATTAACAAGTACTGAATAGCTTGAAGATGTATCTTAATCACCAGTTATCAGTTTTCTAGCTATTTTCCATGGACAGTCATTTCTCTATGTAATCTGACTTTAACTGGTAATAGATAAGACAATACAACAGTTAAAGAACATAACATACTCTAGACAGCAATTGAACAAAACTTATACAAAACAAGATTTCAATCACTGAACAGCTTAACAAAATGGATTCTTTCTCAACTGAAAGCTTTTACAAAATGGGAAAATGGGAAAACTCTATAGGGAAGATGTATGCCTTCTACTGAATAGCCAACCAAACAGATCCTTATTTTGACTAAGAGTTTGTACAATATAGGTAAACTTTACAGGAGAGATGTATGCCTTTATTCTAATTTCATGCTTAGAATCCAGCCATAGTATGGTTTTTCATACAAGAAAATGAAAACTTACTCAAAATGGCAAATTCAAGTTCTTAGTGAGGACCAAAGAGTGGACTAATTTAAATTAATTTTGGTGCCCCTATGTATCAAAGTCACAACTTGTAATCTATTACAAACAAATAAAAAAAATGAAGCTCATTTATAATTTAAATTAGAAAGCTTAGGTCATCAACAATCAATCCAGGTTGAACTGTATAGTAAGCAAAGAGCATGGTCCAAATGTCACCTCAGCAAAGTCTACTCCAAAGGGCCTCAAAAATACAAAATACAAAATACAAAACAATGAAATTTTAATCATTGTTTTGTGTACATATATAGCATGCCTAATTAAACAAGTTTGGTTAAAAACTTAAATGTGAACTCACTCTACCAGAACAAAGACATACAGACATTGAAGGTTGATCATTACAAATGACTATTCTCAGTATCAGAAAGGTGTTAGTAAGTTGGTTTCACATTTCTCCATGCAAGATTTGAAATGGCATCATTGTTGTGGTATGCATGTGGACGGTAAAACAATAGTAGCATGGGTGTATAGGTCTGATTTCAACATCACTTTGTTGCAGCACTTATTTTGGGAATCACACATATGTTAATCATTGTTTCCTGTACGTATATAGCATACCTAAGTAAATAATAATTATAGTATGAACATACAAAGCTATTGTAGATGTGTCAAGATTGTCACATGAACCAATGACAAACAAATTAGATTGTAACAATGTAAAACCAAAAACGAGGAGAATCTGTCTACAAGCAGTTGCGATTTCGTCCGCTTACATACCCAAAGATGTTTTTGTCATTTCTTGTATGCATGTGAATATCAAGGAAGATGATGAAATAAGTATCTTCAAAGGAAAAACATATGTAGCATCTAAGCATGTAAGATGTGGAGACCAAGGTGATTAAGCAAATAAAAGACAAAAGGGATTCACCAAGAAAACCAACAACCATATCAGTTGAAGCACAGACACCAAGGAATTGATAGAGGGAGCAAAGATCAAAGGTTAAGGCACCAAAGAGCATAAGCGCGAGACTAGACTAAAGCATGTATGGGAAAGGCCAAGACACAAAAGCATAGTAACAGGGAGATGCGTCTCCAGCCCTTTGAGGCACATTTCGGAGATGGAAACGTGTCTCCGAGACTTGACACGTACCTAGAGATCTCAAAAATGGGCAGATACTTCATCTCAAAGTCTCCCGTCGTAACCAAGCTTCCTCGTCATGTTTTATGGCATCTCCCACGCATCTCCAGGTGAAAAGGCATTCTACCATCATTTCTCAATGCTGGAAACCTAGAACGTTGCCGTTTGGAGCCCTAGTTGACTAAAGCCCTAGGTTGGGGGATTGAATTATATTTATATATTTTTGAATTTCAATATGTAATGATAATCTGATATGATCATATGCAATACTCAGAAATTAGATATGTAGTGTGAGTTTTGAACTATTTGACTCTATATGACACAATATTAAATGACATTACTATAAGTCTATAAGTATTAGTGATTTGAATTTCAGATTTGATATTTTGATTCAATGGTTTTAATGTTCAAACTTAAACCTTTCCATTGTTCTTGTTTTCAAAGCTCTATGTTATGATATTTCTTGGAAATTATTAAATTATATTTTTTTTAAATTGCCATTTCCAAGTACCCATCTCTTAAATTTGAAAATTAGATGTACCAATACCGGTACCAGTCTCCCTATCTTCAAGTGAATATGCACACAAGTAATTTGACAAACATGAGGAGTCAAAGATCTCCAAAACCAGTATTTGTTGGCAGATTTGCAACAAACACAAGAGAAAAATTATTTCCACCAATGAGAGGTGCTGCAGAGGTGTGTCAGTTGGAAGGTAGAAGACAAATCCTTGTCTATTTATTTCTAGAGATTTTTTGGGACAAAATTCCTCTGGATTGGAAGGTATTATCCAAAAGGGATCATTGAAATCCTCATATTTTAGTTGATGGAGATGACAAGCTGTGCTTCTTAGTTCAACAAACTAAAAGCCAAAGAGCTTAAGAAATATTTTTGACATTATTAAAACTTAACTAGCCTAGGGAGACATGTAGAGTTAAATGTAGAATAGGGGAAACATGTGCATAGGAGATCAGAGATGATTCACACATCCTGGGGACACGCCATTTGAATAATTTTCCTAAGCAATTTTCTTCAAAAGAGGAAAAAATACATAATGTTTCAGCTTGCATAGAACAATGCGTGAAAGCTTTAACCGGGTATGAAACCATCATCAAGGAATAGGGTTCCCAAGACAAGTTTCGTTAAGAGAATTTTTCCATATGAGAACAAATAGCAGAAAAAAAACATCCAAAGGAAAGTTGAATCAAATCAATTCTTCTTCCATCTCTTCATGTGAGTGGGATTTGAAATCCTCTATTCAACTTATTTTCTCATTCTTTAGCATAAACATACCCCTTGAAGATTAAGTGAAAAAATGTGAATGTATAGAAGCAGAGACAAGAGCAAGCTAGGGAGTTCTTGAGGTAGAAGATGACTAGATAGTTGAGAATAGCTAAGGCCAGTGGTCCACCATTGCACAAGCTAGTTAACCACAATAAGAAGAGCATTTTAGAAATGGCAACAAAGCTAAAGTGCATCACTGAGCAATTGCCTTATAAAAACTTACAAGATGAAGCATAATCTCTAAACATTTTTCCCACATTGGTCTTCTCTCGGATAAACCTGTGTATCTCTCTTTCTGAGTTATTTGATTTGTTTGCTATTTACATTCATTATATGCAGCTACTTGTTCACATTTTCAACTGATTCCACACATGGTACATGTTCACAGCAGCCAATAGAGTTTAAATTTTATCTCAAGTCAGTCAATGAATCAACATAATATTTGTTATACTATTGTCATGCGGAATGAAGTCACATTGGGGTGCTAGCATAAGAGTATGAAATATAATACACAATGTATGTGAGGATATTAACAACTGCATAATGATATAAGATGTCCCTGATCTATAAAAACATCAATTTCCAGTCTTAGATTGTTGTTTGAATAGCATAGAACTTGAGACCAACACACAAGGAGAACTCATGCATGTTGGTAAATCGAGCATCAGAACATCCAGTCCAATTATGGATCTTATATCATCAACCTGATTATATTTTATGATTAAGGTGATTAAAACATACTCAACATTAAAATTATTTTAAAAAATAGAACAAGCTTACAAAAATAGCTTACAGGATTTAGATTCCCACTCCCTTTGGCACAATCCACGCATTCTATGCCTCCAGCATCAAGCAGTGTAAAAGAATAGATGGAAGCAATACATCCACAATGGAGACGCTGCAAGAAAACAATTGCATGTCAGAAATAATTTTTTCTAAGGTTTATAAATTTATAACAAAAAGGCATGTAACTAGTAGTGGCATACTTTTTCAGGTCTTTTTCCCACCATGATCAAAATTGACTAAACCCAAAACAGTACTAAAATTAATTTAATATTACCAAATTTTGTTCTCTAATTCTAAGACTTCCTCTATGCACACCACCCTTTTCCACCATTGATCACCCATATTACCTCGAATTATATTCTATGCTCTTCTCTAACCAAACCTTGTAGAGTGTTGAAACTTGATACGCATGCATCTAATATATATAAATATATGGGCATCTCCCTACCTACATACCCATCTTTCTCTCTATGTCTTTGCTGAAGACCAATGTCTGTCTTGCCAAAAACATGGCAGTCATATATTTATCTTTACTGCAGTTTGTGTTTTAACTTTTAAGCATTGCAACATTCAAATTAGAATGATTTTACTTCATGGTTTTCAGTTGGTCATATTTCTTTTCCATTATTTTCATTTTTTGTTGTACAACAACTTTTCCATTTTTTCAATCCATCATGTTTATAACTTTCTTTCTATCTAGGGTTTACTGTAGAAAATAACAATTTAAGATTTTGTCCAAAAAAAAAAACTCTTTAGCCGTACCTCGAAGATGAAGACTAGTGGATGGAAGAAAAAAACAAATCAACATAGGTGGCAAACATTATGCTCCTACAGACTTCAAGATTAAAAGAATCAGTCTTGCTCTCAAATATAACAGAAAATGCACATGCCTCACCTTGCAAAAATAGACTAGACCTTCAAAGGAATTGATCACCACATATAGATTGCATTCATGTAAAAATATTTTTAGGCCTAGCAACTGCAAAGGCAAATCCATGCTTTTCATTCTATATATGGAAATTCATTTGCATGGACATATATTTTATATAATTCAAAGAATAAAGCTACTTGTAGCATGAAACAAATTATCCAAAGTTGATAGTGATACATATATGCCTTCTAACATTATGATTACACTTTCAATTATTCAATCAATTATTGGTCAATCTTCTGCCTTGGTCAGAAAATTCTGTGGGATAAAGTTTCACTTTTGCGGTTGTGGTCCAAATGATAACCTCAGATAGTTTGTCAAAACAAAATGTCCACAATTGGCAATTGGAGAAACCAGAGATACTTCAGCTCCCATTGAATGCCGAATGCAATTGAAAAGGTAGTTTGTCTTATGTGTCCCAAATGCAAAGAGACACAACAAAGAATATATATGTTGCCAAGCATAGTCACAAACAGCTATAATAAGTGTAAAACTCACCCAATAATTTCATCCCTTGGCCTGTTCTACCCAACAACCTCTTATTATGGGCACACTTGATGCAGGAGCATATTGGGTTCTCTTTGGCAATCCTGATCAACCAAAAATATGTTTGTTTTAGTTCGGTAGATTGTTGGAGGCTGCTTGGTAAAGTGCTCGGTAACTGTTGTTGCTCGGTTACTTGTTCTGTCTTGCTTTACCGACGGGTCTCGGTGGATGTTTGTTGACTACTCGGTGGTTTCTTTCACCGAGTTGTTTCTGTTGCTCAGTTACCTTCTTACCGAGTCTTTGTTGTTGCTCGGTTGGTCTTCACCGAGTTGTTCTTGTTGCTCGGTTGGCTTCTCACCGAGTTGTTTATCTTGTTCTGGCCGACTTCTGCATTTAATTTCCGTAGCGTAATTAATGTGGGATCTCTCATTGGGATGTGTGTGGACCTAAATTTGGGTCTTTGTTGTTTCCTATGTTGGATCTTTAGGATCTGAGTGCCGACCTCTTTGGTGGACTCTTGTATATATTTGGCTTTTTGTTTTAGATTAAGGGATCAGTTTGGGGATAGGAGGCTAAGGGTTAGCATTTGGATGGCAGGTCTGTGACCTCGCATGTATCATGATTATTTTGTAAACATCTGATGTATATGGCCGAAACCGGGAAGGCCTCACAGCCCGGCATGTAATAAGTTTGATGAATTGATATATGATCTGTTGTTTCTTCTCTCCCTTTCTGTGTTGTTGCTTCCGTGTTGTTCTGCAAGTTGGTTTGGATAGCTGGGAATGCCTTGGGCCCTTGTTCTCCATACCCTCCTTGCATCAACGCTTGACTAGTTATTTAACCAGCTATAATTGGTTTAATGAATTAAACCAGAGAGTCCAAGAGGTTGAGCTTAATTGGTTAAAATGTTGGGTTCTCATTGTGGAGACCCAAGTTCAATTCCCCATAGAGACATCTAAAGTGCAATTCTAATTCGTGACTCTTGGTCTTTGATAGGAGGTGGTTTCTGAATAGAAGTGGATTTCTAAGAAGTGACTCTTTGTATTCCATAGGTTAATTGTAATGTGTTTGCTTGTAAGGAGCTTGTATCGGTCAATATGAGCAAGATATTTAAAACTGATATTCAATTCAAAAATAAAAATAAACCAATCTACCAAACAAAACTATATTTAATGACTAGCCTAAACTACCAACAACCCACCCTCATTACAAATAGTTCAAGGTCTAGGAGTGAATCAACTTGGTATGTGAACTGGAGCATTTTCGCAGTTCAGTATACTTACAAATAGTGATGGGAATAACCTTGCTTCACTTACAACTAACAAACAAGGACAAACCCATTGTTCATCAAGAAACACATATATCCTTGTAGTTGGACTCAGCTTTACAATGTTCATCCTTAGGTTGGACTTGGCCTCACCTCAACTGCTCCTGTACTCAGACTGGGACTCCCCAAACAATTACAAAACAATAGTATTGGGCGGAGTTCTCACTAGGTTTTCTCAGTGGAAGCTGACCTAACTAATCATCTCATACGTAGTTGGAGTATGATTTTTGTTGTAATCATCCACACATAGAATGAAGCTCTCAGCCAAATTGATCGCAATGTCCTATGGACCCCAAATTGCTGCATGAAGCTCTTTGACAGTTTGGCATTGTCTTTCCTTAGTACTTGTCTTGTTCATGAGTGAGATCTCCCCCTCAACAAAGAATCTTCTAATGCTGTTGAGTACAGCCAATAATGCAACCATACATAAAAAAAGTGTCTTTTTAGTTCATAATGATAAAGACAAATATTTATTAATTCCATCTAAAGATTGCATGTGTGTCAGTTGGATCACTTTCAAATTTTTTGAAGGTTTGGAATTTAAAGGGTATAGCAGATTCCAAATTTCGGGATTTGTTCCACTGGCACCATCCATTCTTGCTAGATCTTGGATTCCACTTCTTGGGAGAATTTGCCATTATTTTCATTGTTAATATTAGGGTTTTTGACACATTTTATTGCTGCTATGTTGCTACAATGGAATCGGCATTTCTGCACATGTTGTAGGTACAATGTCACTACAATGAAATCGACATTTATAGAGAGTAGTTCTCTATCATTAGTGAAAGAACCAGCATATACAGACATCAATATACCAGCAATAAGGAGATGCATTCATCATCATATGTTGCTTATTCCGCAAATCTAGTGATAGCACCATCTCTTTGGAGGGATTCCAAAGCCAAACTGATTTGTCACCATTAATTGTGACAACAACATTTCCAGCCACTACTCTTAGCAGCGGCTTTGCTTGGGAGAGCAGATCTGCCATATCTATTCCCATTTTTATCACTTTCCAGGCCACAATTGGGCATACCAACATTGGAGGAGGTTTGAAAAGCACTTTGGACAAGCAGAATCAACATATATAGCTGTTTGTTGACTTGTCATTAATTTTGGGAAGAAAATTGATCCAATAGATCATAAATGCTTAGAAGAGGATGCCTATTTTTCATCAAGATTTTTGTTGAGTGGCATAGTGGTCCAATGCAAAGTTGCCATGTGTAGACCCTTTTGGTGCTAGCACAATTGAACTTCTACAAGCGCAATTGAACTTCTTCTACAAAGAGATGAATTGGCCTGATTTTTTCTTGATCAACCAGTTCCTGAACTAGCCATTAAACTTGTTCATTTTCCCATACTAATTTGTAGTATAGAGAGCTATTTGAAAGTGGAGATCCAAGAATCAAGTCAATTGCGTGATGCATTAAGTGATGGATAGGAAGATTTGTGCAATTAGTGAAAACTTATAGTATTATTGACTCAATACTGGTTGTAGTGTGGTAGGCATGGTGTTGTGCACTATAAGAGCATGTTTGCTAAATTGTGTAGCTTGTCTATGTAAGCCATCAAAAGTACAAAATTTTGTGTGCCAAATATTAAGCTGCATTGTTTAGCTAACACCAAGGTTATTGTGGTGATATTTCTCATAACTCAAATAACCAATCACTAACATGAATTCTCTTGCATTATGGTTTTGTACTATAAGTACCTGCACAATTATAGACAAACAGTCTACAAGGCAAAATATCACAAACTTGTAGAAGTGCAACAGCACATCTGATTGTGTCTTGCATAGGTTTTAATAGCACAATTAACTGTGCATTGAGGACTTGTATTTCCTTGATATATTGCAACCATCACGAAGAATAGGGAGTTGTATGAGCATTGGTATGGAGCCCAAGGCATTTCATTGCATTATGTTGAATGATGTTCTTTTAGCTGAGATTGTCAAGTTGATGTGTGCAACTTTACCATTGAAGCCATTCCTATTTTCTTGAAGTATTAATTGGTCCACTTGTATCATAGCGTTGAATATCTTGATCAGTCTACTTGTCATCAACAAGATCCAAGGTGTCTTGTGCAGCAAGACTATTGTTGTTCACCACAATTAGCATCACTACGAGAGTGGAAATGATGATATTTACACCATTGTGATTTTTTTGGTTGGTTCCTTTTATCCTTGTTTGTTACAAATGTCAACTTGTGGCATGATGCCACACTTATCTATTGCCTCTCATGTCCCTACCATGATTGTGTGGCTTGGCTCATTAATGGACTAATTATTGGTCTCGCCCCTTGAACTTCCCAAACCAACCTACCATCCCATCTCCTTGTAGACTATCCCACACAGACAATGTACACTTCCCCTGACTTTCTTTCTCTATGACTTGACCATCCTGCTCATGCCTCCAACAAAACACCACACTAGCCTCCCACAACCTCACCAAAAACCCCCATAAGATAGCCCTTGCCATGTAATCAAGCTTGATGGTTTCCTAACATGCCCCTTACTCCTAGAACCAATAGCCATGTCGTTGTCCTACACCCCAAACCCATGTCAAACTCTACATGGATACACAATGTCCCCCATTTACTCATGTCCACTTTCCTAGACATTTTGATCACCCAACCCTTCCTAAATTGTCCCACACACTTTGATTGATGGAGATTTTGTGAGTTCTCTTCTTTGCACCCCCTGACGTCCTAACATTGTCTTACCACACTCCCTAAGTATGACTAGGCACTAGGATGGCATCCCATCTCGACCCACTTAATTCCCTGAACCCTATGTTACTAGATGTGCACCCCCTGCCCCTGCATTCTAGTGCAGATACATTTGGGTACGGCTGCGCAGGGAGATGCATCCAGATGCCCTGTGGATGCACATCCAGAAGCTATGGATGCGTCTGAATGCGCATCAACAAATGCACAGGAGGATTTATCCGAATGCGCATCCACGGATGCACAAGGGGATGCCTCCAGATGCCCTGTGCATGCGTTTGGATGCACATCTCGCACATCCGTCCTCATCCATAGGGCATCCAGGCGCATTTGAGATCAATTTTTGAAGGAGATCAGCCTCCTTTGCCTAGTTTATGCAATGTACTGAAGTACCAAGTTCAAGAATGTGGTAATAATCATAAATATATTCTAGAGGACATCGATTAATAAGTGGGTAATATAGCAAAACATTATGTTATGCATCATGACAATCAGCCATTTTAGATGTTGTATACATGGATTTTTTTTGTTATTATGCAACATTGTTAGAATGTGTCAATTAATCATAGTTTTCTTAGTCAATTTGAAGATAGTAATCCTCATTTGGGCCGACATATTTCCCTCCTATGTACCTAACCACTTGACTTTCTCTGTCTAATTTGTATACCCGAGATCAAACCATTAAGCGTTCTATGTAAAAACCCCTTTTTGTGTGGATAAACACGTTTGGATGTTATACTAATCATAAGTCCAATGGCTTATGTTGGTTGCTCAATCCTGCACTTGTTTAGTAGATGGATTGCAGGTGTCCATAAGACAACCTTAGAAGAGCTAAGCTCTTGGCAGATGGTAGTTTGTGTATATACAAGCAATAAATTGTAGAACTATCTTTGCATGATGCAAAGTTGGGACAAAAAAGAAAGATGAGATCATGAGAAGGTGAGTAATTTCCTGTACATGTAATTTTGTATTGTGTTATCTCCACTTTTCTAAAGATTTTGATAAAGCCAGTCCCCGCGTATAAAGGTTTTAGTGTTGGTAAGGCATTCTGATATGTGCCACTAGCATCTCCTCTTTTCCTATATTTTTGATTAATTTTGCATATTTCAATATTTTTTGTATATATATAAATTTATAATATATATATATATATACATGTGCCCAAACGCATCCAAAACCCCCAAAAAAAATTTACATACCCACATACTGGGTTCTCCCGCATCCATACCCTAATCCAAACCGGTAACTTAGCCTAAACCCATTGAGCCTCTTCTTTGTTTCCTACAACAACTATTCATCTCTTCCCACAGAACTAGACTACACAATGCCTTGTGCTTATATAGCCTTACCAATGGATCCCCTAACCCCCAACATCCCATCCACACATACTAAGTCACATGCACCTAGTCTCCAAGGTAGCTCAGGTCAACCCTTAAGCCCCTGGACCAACTAGATTATCATTGACCTTCTATAACATAGAGACAAGTCCATGTTGCCAAGCGATGGATTTCCTCAGGCCACACATTTTCAAACATTTCAGTGAGGCCATTGAAATACCTCTACCCTCACTCTCAACATTTAGACAAGGAAGCCCCAAACCAACCCAATTGTCATCGACCTTTCACAATGTCAGGCACTAACCACATTGCCATGGGTGGTGTTCCTATGTCATATAAGTCAACCGCTTTGCAAAGGTCATCTGAGTACACCCAGTCTTCAAGGTGGCCATGATAGGTCTTGGACAATGGATCTTGGTCCCCAAATTGACCATCATCCTTGTTGCACAATTGAGCCCCAACCATTTTGCCAAGCATTAGCTTTCCCCAAGCCACACAGGTAGACCAACTCACCCAAGTCATCCATGCAACCCTAATCACCAACGTGACATAGGTCAACCCTCAAAATTGGGCCTATCCTTATTGCCTATGTCACAAGGTTCGAGTTCAGTGACAATGAAATTCAGATGAAGTTCAATAGAGGTGAAAATTTTAGAGAAAAAAATCGACATTAAATTTGCCTTATATATATTTGAATTTTTAAAATATATAAATAATAAATCCATTAAGTTGCCAAAATTATTTAACAATACTAAATTTAAAATTAAATTATATTATAAAATAAACTAGTCAAATGTAAAAAAAAAAAAAAAATAGTCAAATGTATAATTTATTAAAATAAAATAATATTATGTTAATTTAAAATTCATATAAAAATAAATGTTATTAATTATTAAATTAAAATAAATTGAGAAATAATATTAACATAAATATATTCAACTTTTTTATTTTAATTTGTCAATAGATAACATGTTAAATTTAATAAAAGAGGTCTTGAGATTCAGACGGACTTTCATTTGCGTCACACGCAGAGAGCAATGGATTTTTCCATCGAAGGCGGGAAGAATCTGTTACTGGCCAATTAAGTTTTTTATTATGGGTGTTCATGTTGCAGCAAATTGGGAGAGTTGCGGAAAATTGGATCTCTCAAAAGTTTGTTCTAGCTTAACTGAAACCCTACGTTGTATATTTCTAGCTCTCGAATGGGCTTAGATACTTAATCAAATGCAATTCGCAATGGATTTTTGGTGATTCCTGAAAATGAAAAACACATAAATCTTGATCCGTACGAATGTAAGGTTGAACTTGACGAATTTTAAATTTTATAAGAGTTCGTCGAATTTCGAACTTCATACACAAAGTTTGGCGAACCCTATGACTAAGCTTACTACAATGATGAGCCCCAACCATGTTGCCAAGCATTGGCTTTCCTAAGCCTCACAAGTTGACCAATTTACCTAAGACATCTGGGTAACCCTAGTCTCCAAGGTGGTCCATGTAGGCATTGATCCTATGCATGGGCACTTGCCCCAAATTGGTCCATGTTCTCCTTGTAGTGTGCAAGCCTCCACCATTTTGCCAAGCAATGACTTTCCCAAATTCACAAAAGCCAACCAATTAACCCAAGTCATCCAGGTGCCCCCAATGTCCAATGTGACATGGATCCACCCCTACGCCTTGGCCTACGCATAGCACCGACCTCGACCACAACCTCAAGACGAGTATGAGCCTCAAACTAACCTAACCATCATCGACCTTCCACAATACTTGGTGGCAATGGACCCCTTCCGCAAAATTGGGCTCTATACTTTTTTAATTTTTACTCAATGGGCCTTAACCTTGTTGCCAAGTGATAGCTTTTTATTAGCCATACGAGTCAACCAATTCAACCAAGTCATATAGGTACCCATAGTGTGCCCCACATTGGTCAAGAGCGGGCCCAAACCCAAGATCATCTTAGCCTTGAACTAAACCGGCCATCATTGATGTTCTGCAACACCAAGCGAAGTCCACGTTTCCAAGTTTTGCCCAAATTGGCCAAGGGTGCAAGCCTTGACCCCAAATTTAGGCAACGTCCACATTGCAACTCTCGACCTCAAGGATGTTGCCAAGCGATGACTTTCCCAAGTCACATGAATCAACCTATTAATCCAATTCCATCAAGTTGCTAAGGTTAGAAAGAACAAGCAAGCCCCATGATCGTTGAGGCCCCATCAATTGGACCCAACCTCGGCCCTAATCCAAATCACCTCCAACATGTTCTTGTTCAATGCAATGACAAGGATGGTCATTGTGTCATCAATTTTCACCACGCAATATCGTGGAAACAAGCTCATAATGGGTGAGATCATACCAATATTAGTTCATCGGATCCCATCAAAGCTTTGCAATTAAGAGCGCTTGGGCTGGAGTAGTATTGTGATGGGCGACCTCCTGACGATTCCAAAGTTGCACCCTTTTTAGTCTTTGGTGGGGCATTTACAGGCACTACTAGTTTGCCTCTTGTCATGCTTACAACACATATTTATAGACTAAGAAGCTCCCACCCCAACACCATCTCATAACAATGTTCCCATGTTGCCAACATTATCTGAACTTCCTCCATTCATTGTCCCACCTCATACCTCCTTGGGGAAAAATGACTTCTATGGCATCCTTTTATCCTTATTTGGTGCAAATATCTTGGAAGAATTGGGTTTGGGTGATGAAAATTTAAAAAAAATGGCTACAATCTTTGGTTTAGCATGTTTTGACATGGTTGGTATGGACAAAGATTTTCTTGCAGAAATATTCCTCGTGCAAACATAGTCATTGTTGTTTTGTCTTTGCCTATGCTTCAATTTTGGTTGCATTATGAGATGCTTGACACAAAGCATCAAATGTTAAGGAAGCCTATTTTAAATTTAATGCAAATAAGAGGTGAAAGTTCACTAATATATTTGAGCACTTAGAGATGATCTAATATTCCATCAAACAGAGGTGCAAAGTAATCATGGAACTCGTTGACGTAAGACTCCACAGCCTGATCTCTACATCAATGTAGTTGTTTAAAATTTATATATTCGTGCTTATATTGTCTAAGAGGGAAATACTTGTCTTGCAAGGTGATGATGAAGTCATTCCAAGTTTGAATGGGAGCATGCTCTCTATCTTGTTGGCACTAGTTACTTGCCACTTATAATGGACTATTGCTAACATTTTTAACATTGTAAACAATTTTGTCACTAAACTTCTTGACAAAAATTGGACTCATCGTCAAATTTAGTTGTCCAATGCTACAATGTCAATTCAGCCCTCAAATAGTGGAATGTAAAGATTAATTTACACTCTAAAGGGGTTATGATGATTCAGTATCGCTGGTTGGCCAAGATGCATCAACATTGGTTCAAGTAGAGTCATCAAGTCATCAACTTTCTTGGCACTATGCGTCAAGGTTGCATTAAGCAATTGTTGCACTTATACTAAAACCATTGTTAATTCATTATTATCCCTTGTTCTTAGTGTTATCAAAATTGCTCAAATGTTGAACTAGGAACTATCCTTATGCTATGAGCACATTTGAACAAGTACAAAAGTGTTTTCGAAATTAAAAAAAAAATCTTGCTATGATACCAATGATCTTAACCTTCAGAGGATTGAAGGAAAAACCTGTGAATTAAAGTAGCAACCTACAAAATTTGTAGAATATGCTTAGAAAACTTTGGATAAGAAGGTTTATGGATATTCAAGAAGAGCGGAAAACTTTGATATATAAATGTATTGCATGAAAGAAAATTTATGGAGCCATCTATACACAACTAGTACTAGCATGAACTTCTTTGCTTGTACCTTGTACAAGATAGCTATTTATACATGAGGGCCATTAGCTAAGTATACAAAAATATGATTAACATATATCAAATTCATCATATGCTACTAAGGGTAAATCCTATATTGTTGATTAAATATGTAGTGTGAACACAACCAAGTGTTGGACACGTAAGATACCAAATTACAAATTTCCAAATGTAGGCATTTGCTTCTGTGAGTTAAACCAAAATATACAAGCAAGCTAAGTTATGCAAATATGATGCCAAATTTGAAATCTCACCACACTTTCAACAAGGAATGCAATGTGCCATCTTGGACAATGGGTTATCATGACTACATTGAGTTTTGAGCAATCCAAGGACAAAATCCATACTAATGTCCTACCAAGGCTAAAACAATATCAATAAAGGTTGATACAACCTTATTTTTATGACAATTTCCCTTTCAAATTGTCATACCTAGCATTTATGCATAAACTTCTAGATCTCTAATACCATCCAGGGCCAATAAAAACTTTCACTTGGTAGTATCAATATTTTGCCCGCGTCAATATGGCCTACTTAACCTCATTATGTATTCCCCTAAATGGGGATCTTACATTATTGACAACTATTGTCTTAACAACCTGTCAATCCAGTTATTGTATCCCATCTCCTTCTGCGAGAGTCTAATATGTTAATATTTTGAGCAAGAATATAATAAATGCAATAACCAGAACCTA
Source organism: Thuja plicata (assembly GCA_018584345.1). Lineage (NCBI taxonomy): Eukaryota > Viridiplantae > Streptophyta > Pinopsida > Cupressales > Cupressaceae > Thuja > Thuja plicata. The sequence continues at coordinate 1,702,235 of MU223366.1, read as the reverse complement.
GAACATCAAAGCACAAGAAAACCAGACACAAATTTATCCTGGGAAAACCCTCCTACTCGAGGGAAAAACCCAGCCACACCCAGAAAAGATTCTCTTTATTGAATAATCAAAGAACTCACTACAAAGCTTCACAAGCTTACTAGAAGAATGACATTATAAGATAAGACATCTGCTGAATATAAACTGCAAAGATCAGTCACACAATGATTACACATATAAAGTTATACTGCAGAAAACATGAGCTCAAACTATTACTGTCCTCGAAAACATAATAGTCACACACTGATCATACACCCGATCTTCTGTCACACTGACTAAAGAAATTACTTCACACAACAATATTGTTCTCAGCAATTACATACTCAAACTTAACATATGAACACACTACTCAAAATCACAATCATACAGCCCAACCGAATGAAGGTGCCATGAGAGTATATTTATTTGTTTGTCCATCGCTGAACCAAAGACGCCACATCGTAACTGAAGAGTTCCTTACGGGAGGCCAAAAGACAGTGGTTACGAAACCCAAACAGCATCCTCGTAGGATGAACCAACAATTCCAACACATGAATCGACAACACCTCCAAAAATATGAACCGTCGTCCATAATTAGAAGGAACCGATGCCATTAAGAGAACCGACGACATAAGAAAGACACCGATGATCATAATGAAGGGACTAAATAACTGACGAACCAGCCTCAACCGCAAACCATAAAAGATCATGGTGACATGTCAGCACATGTAGTCGTCAAGGATAAACTTCTTCAAAAACAACGGCCAAGAGGAGAGAAGAGCGAGTCATTGCACAACTCGACAACACAAGGAATGATAGATCGAACTCAGCTGGAACTTAGAAAAATATCACCACAAAGAACATAGAACCATTGAACCAGGTCCAAAAACGAACAAGGAGCAAACTGCAGTTCATCATTACAAAAATCTTCCAGAGAAGCACATGACATTCATCAGAGGTATAATTCCCTCGTAGCTACTTGAACTTCAACACTCCCTCTTAGCAAGAAAGAGATTATACATAATCATAGCATGACCAGCATAAGGAGCTGCAGCGCAAAATGTCAATAAAAATCTCATCACAGATTTTATAATATAAAATTGTTATCTCAGCATAACAACATTCACCATAGTTACTCCTATAGAGAGTGAATCGTAAAAATAATCAGAAAACTAAGTCATGGAGTCTCACACATGACTTCCACCATGGCTACTCCTATTCCCAGAGGATGGATCCACCGTAGCTACTCCCAGAGGGAGGAAAAAAGGATTTCACCTCGAACTTCTCTCACAAAGAAGAACTCGTTAACAAGGGATTTCACCTCGAACTTCTCTCGCAGAGAAGAACTCATTAAACAAGGGATTGCACCTCGAACTTCTCTCGCAGAGAAGAACTCATTAAACATATGCAAAGAATCACTGAAACTGAGACTCTCTCAGCAAGAGCATCATTCTCCATGATACCAAGCTTATCTCGGAAGTAACAGAACTTCATTCTTGGAAGTGGCTTGGTGAGACTGTCTGTAGTCTGCTCCCCTGTAGAAATGTACTTGTGCTCAACTGTTTTCCTTTGAACCATATCTCTCAAGTAATGGTATTTAATTTCCACATGTTTGGTTCTATCATGAAAAATTGGATTAACCGAAAGCTTCACACAACTTTGGTTATCACACAGAATCATTGTAGGTTCCAAAAGCTGCCCAAACAAACCTGCAAGTAATTTTCAAAGCCACACAACTTCTCTTGTAGCCACACAAGCTGCAACATATTCTGCTTCAGTTGTACTCTATGCAACACAAGATTGTTTCCTGCTGCACCAGGAGATCATAATTGAACCTAGGCTGAAACAACATCCTGAAGTGCTCTTCATGTCACGCACACACCCTGCCCAATCTGAATCAGAGAACCCCTACAAGTTCAACTCAACACATCAAAATTTTAAACCATATCCCACTGTATCACGAACATATCTCAATATGTGTTTGGCTTCCACGAGGTAATTTGTCTTAGTTCACACATGAACTGACTCAAGGTATTAACAACATAACATATATTAGGCCTTGTGTTAACCAAATACATTAAAGAACCAATTAACTACATGTACATAGTAGGATCAACTAAATTTGAAGAGGCTGCATCCTCATGTAACTTTTTCAGATTTACACTCTAACATGCCAAATCTCTTCAAAATATCAATTGCATATTTTCTTTGACTCAATATGATTTCATTTGGCCTTTTCCACACCCCAAGCCCAAGATCTTTCACTTCAAATTCAGAAGCTAACTCCTTGCATTTAACAATGAGATCATCATTACCAGTGAGAAATAAATCATCAACATACAGCACTAAGATCAGCACTTTGTCATCACATACCTTTAAGTATAAATCTGGATTAGCATCATTCTTTAGGAAGCCCAAGCTCAAAAGATAATGATCAATCTTCTCATACCAAGCACGAGGGGCTTGTTTAAGGCCATACAAGGCCTTTTTCAGCCTGTAGACATGTGAGTCTTTGTCATGAATTGCAAAGCCCTCTAGCTCCTCTATGTATACTTCCTTTTCAATTATCTCATTTAAGATGTTTTCACATCCATTTGATGAAGTTTCCAACCCTTCACTGCTGCAATAGCTATGATGGTTCTGATGGAAGTGTAACAAGCTACTGGAGCAAAAGTCTCTTCAAAGTCTATACCTTCCTTTTGTGAAAAAAAACTCTAGCTACAAATCTGGATTTATGTTTTTCTATACTTCCATCAACTGCATGTTTAATCTTAAATAACCATTTAGAAAAAACTATTGATTTACCTCTAGGTCTTCGAACAATGTCCCGCACATCATTTTATGATGGATTGATACTCCTCCATCATGGCATCCTTCCACACTTGCTGATTTGAAGCTTCTTCAACATTAGAAGGCT
>MU223366.1:1688117-1699182 GCA_018584345.1 Thuja plicata | reverse complement strand
ATGGCATCCTTCCACACTTGCTGATTTGAAGCTTCTTCAACATTAGAAGGCTCGGATGCTATAATGTGGCTCATCAAGGCTACATAATATGCATACTTGTGAGGCCTCTTACTCTCTCTGAAAGTGCCACGTGGGGCTACATAATTTTCAGCTTCTTCCATAGTGTTCCTAGCCCACAAAGGCCTTTTCTTATTAGCTAGCTAGTACAAGGACCTGCTGAAGTGTCTATGGAATCAACTAGATCAAATGGATCAGTAGAGTCTCCTAAATTTGTATTCTCCCTCTGAATCTTTGAAGGTGGATCCGGATCAGCCATATCTAAATCTTGAGAATACTCAAAGTTTTCTCTATCGGATTCCATGTTAGACTCTTTGGATTTCTTGCAAGCTACACCTTCATCAAAAGAAACATCCCTGCTGATTTCTATTTGCTTTTGACCTGGAATGTAGATTCGGTATGCTTTAGAAGAATCACTATAACCAACAAAGGTGCCTTTCTTCCTTGATGGTTCTAACTTTGTTCTCTTCTCTTTCGGAACATTAACGTGAACAAGGCATCCAAAGATTCCGAAATAACTAATATCTAGTTTGATACCTATAAAAGCTTCTTCTGGAGTTATGTTGTTTAGAATCTGACGAGTGCTACGATTCTGAATGTGAAATGTTGTCCTGCAAGCCTCAGCCCATAGAAAAGTTTGAAGGCTTTGATCATGAATCATCGCCTTCACTGCCTCATCGATTGTCCTATTCTTTCTTTCAGCTACACTATTTTGTTGAGGATTATAAAGGACACAGAACTCCCTCTTAATCCCAGCTTCAACACAAAAGTTATGAAATGTACCAAAAACATATTCTCCTCCATTATCAGACCTTAGAATCCTAATCTTCTTGCTAGATAAATTTTCAACAAGGGCTTTGAATGCTTTAAAATGGAACAACACTTCATCAGATTCTTTGACTTAAGAAAATAAATCCAACATTTACGAGAAAAGTCATCAATGAAGGTAACATAATACCAAAAACCACTAAGGGAAGCAACTGACATAGGACCACATAAATCAAAATGAATTAACTCTAGGATTTCCTTTGCTCTAATTTCACTACAATGAAAAGTACTTTTAATATTCTTACCTAGAGTGCATCCCTTGCAGACACCTTCGTGATTTTGTTTCAGCTTTGGAAGACCAACCACTACCTTCTCCATAGAAGATAAAGTTCTCAAATTTGGATGTCGAAATCTTTTGTAACACAACTCACTTGAGCTAGAAGAGTCATGAACTAATGCTTGAATAGGACGGGTTGAAAGCTTGTAAAGGTTGTCATGTCACACACCAATTTACGAGCTGGTTGAATGTTGTTCTTCTTCCATGCTAGAACTTTTCCATCAACAAATGCAACATGATAACCCTTGTCTTCTAATGCAAATATAGAAATCAGATTCCTCTTAATGCCAGGAACAAAAAGAACATCACTTAAGTGAAGAGGAACTCCGGAATCCAATTGGAAGGAAGTAGAACCAGCACCCTTCATGGAATAATTTGCAGCATCACCAATGATAACTTGTAGATGAGAATCTTTTTCCTTCAAGTTGAAGAGGTGCTCACGATAACCAGTAATATGACGAGATGCTCCACTATCAATCAACCATGCATCACTGTTAGTAGGAACATGCTAGAAAGTGCAGAAATAAAACAGAATCCCTCTGAATTTTCACTTGACTCCTTTTGAGGAGAAGAATTTTCTACATTTGCAGCAGTTGCTTGAGGCTTTGATTTTGAGGTACAATCTCTAGCAAATTGTCCAAATTTGTCACATTTGAAGCACTGGATCCTAGAAAGATCCTTCTTTTTCTTGAATTTAGGAGCTGACTCAAAATTCTTCTCTGAATCTTTTGAAGTTACCTTTCTTTCCTTTTCCTTTTGAAGTGTGGGCAGCAAGTACATGATCATCTTCATGATGATTTTTACATCCATTGCCTCTAGCTTCTAGTCTGCATTCTTCTTGAATGCAATTTGCTCTCAGCTTATCGAATTTAGGAAGATCATCTCTCCCACTGACACCTTGAATGAAGGATTCCCAAGAGTGGGGAAGTCCATTTATCTGCAAAGGATTCTCCAATTGCATTAAGTTGATCTTTTAACTCTGTAATGTTCATGAAGTATGAAACAACTGATTCTCCTCTAGCCATTTTAACATGCAGAAGTTGGCGTCTTAAGGCAAGAGCTCTACTGGTATTGTTGAATTCATACATGTCCTTCAAAGTCTAAAACATCTCTTTGGCTGAATTCAACTTTGAAATAATGGGAACCAGATGATCTTTAACAAAATCGATCAGGATCTTCTTTGCCATGATCTTGTTCTTTTCCCATTGAGGTTTCTCGGCATCATCAGAAGGTTCTGCTACATCAAAATTCACATAGTCAAGAAGATCATTCTCTTCAAGAGCAATCAGAATTCTAAACTTCCATGAAGAGAAGTTTGAAGAACCATCTAATCTATCTTCAACTTTCAAGTCGTTCACCATTATCAATAGCTGAAAATAAACAACTGAAAGTAGAGCAAATAGTAAAAGTATAACCTAATACTTCTGGTTCTGGATCGTTTCCTTAGACCCGCTCTGATACCATGTTAATATTTTGAACCAAAATATAATAAATGCAATAATCAGAACCTATAACATCAAAGCACAAGAAAACTAGACACAGATTAATCCTGGGAAAACCTTCCTACTTGAGGGAAAAACCCAGCCACACCCAGAAAAGATTCTCTTTATTAAATAATCAAAGAACTCACTACAAAGCTTCACAAGCTTACTAGAAGAATGACATTATAAGATAAGACATTTCCAAAATATAAACTGCAAAGATCAGTCACACAATGATTACACATATAAATTTATACTGCAGAAAACATAAGCTCAAACTATTATTGTCCTCGAAAACAAAATAGTCACACACTGATCATACACGCCCAATCTTCTCTCAGACTAACTAAAGAAATTACTTCGCACAACAATATTGTTCTCAATAGTTACATACTCAAACTTAACAGATGAACACACTACTCAAAATCACGATCATACAGTCCAACCGAATGAAGGTGTCGTGAGAGTATATTTATTTAATTCTCCATTGCTGAGCCAAAGAAACCACATCGTAACTGAAGAGTTCATTACGGGAGGCCAAAAGACAGTGGTTACGAAACCCAAACAGCATCCTCATAGGATGAACCAACAATTCCAACACATGGATCGACGACACCTCCAAAAATATAAACCGTCGTCCATAATGAGAAGGAACTGATGCCATTAAGAGAAGAACCGACGACATAAGAAAGAAACCAATGATCATAATGAAGGTACTAAATAACTGACGAACCAGCCTCAACCGCAAACCATAAAAGATCATGGTGACATGTCAGCACACGTAGTCGTCAAGGATAAACTTCTTCAAAAACAACGGCCAAGAGGAGAGAAGAGCAAGTCATTGCACAACTTGACAGTACAAGGAATGATAAATTGAACTCGGCTAGAACTTAGACAAATATCACCACAAAGAAGATAGAGCCATCGAACCAGGTTCAAAAACGAACAAGGAGCAAACTGTAGTTCATCATTACAAAAATCTTCCAGAGAAGCACACGACATTCATCAGAGGTATAATTCTCTCACAACTACTTGAACTTCAACATAATATGCCTTTCAAGCTTTCCTAAATTCCACATCTTCTAGATTTAATTCTTGAATCTCATCAAATCTAAAAACCTTCACCCTCGTCTTCATAAGTAATGCACTCATTCTTCTCAATGCTCACCCCTATTGTATTGGGCTCCTGTTGTATTGGGCTCCAACACAAGCAAACTACAAAGGTTACCACTCCACAACTTGATGTCCCCTCTGGGAATCCTTAACCATGATCTTTCCTCTGGCTAGTGCTACTACATATACTGAAGATTAACTTGGAAGCAAAACTTCCTTTATCCCTCAACATTATCGAGGTTTCTCAACACTTGATCAATCATCTTGGACTTCAAGGCATATTAATAGGCCTTCTCAATAGTACAAAGCCTTAGCATAGACATCACCTCTTGTACACCAAGCCATTAACTACTATGCAGGTTTTCCTAGTCCAAATCATGATGGCCAAACCAAATAGATTTTATAAAACTCCTCAAGGACCATCTTCACATTGTTTGTGCATTAGCACAAATTTGAGTTTTCTTCAAATTATCCAATTGGTAGTTCCCAAGCAAGAAGTTATCCCTCAACAATGCAACCATCTAGTCCCAATGAGTGATCCTCTCCTCGATATTCTTTGCACACTATAACTAAATCTCCTTCTACCACACCATAACATGCCCTTTCGACTTGGTTAGGGCAATTCTTACTCTCAAAGGATCCAAGAAGTCTTCAACCTTAAAGAATTCCATTAAAGTTATTTCATCAAACAATTGTACTGGATTCAATGATCCCCAAAATTAAAAAAGTTGCATCTATAACCTTCCCCCAATCCTTGAAATATTGCTCGATCTCTATAACATTAGCATTCATCACTCATTCTCTTCTTTCTCTACCTAGTCTTCCTATTGGACAAACCCTTTGTCGCAATCTAGTTCCATTCTTCTCAACAATTAAGTTACCTCATAATTTCCTAGCCACATGGGCAATCCCAATTCAACCCTCTCCAACAACTCCTTTAGGCTACATTGTGAAGTGCAAGTCCACAATTCTATGAGTACTTTTTAGGCATATGTTATGAACTAACTTGCATGATAGAAGAATATAATAAGAATATGCTACAAATACTTGATAATCATATGTCATTTCACAAGGGTGGCCTCCTAGTCAGAGAGCTGCACTAAAGGTTCCAATTTTACCGACTCATGTAGAGCATGCTGAAGGAACTCCACATCATCACACTTGATTTGTTGAAGCACTTATTTCGTAGCTCTAATGTCGATTACGCTTGTATATTAAAGAAGAGTTGTATTCCATGTAACTCGCCCAATGGGCTATGACAAATGTTCCAATAGTGGGATAAGTTGTTACTAGACTACCAACTTTCCTCTACGTTTGAGAGGTGCAACTCCTTTGTATGATTGTGTTTTTTAAGATTTTTTGAGTACTTTCAACCTGAAAGTACAGAAAGGAAAAAGAAAAAGATAAAGAAAATGGCTTGCTGAAACTTTAGTAATAGAGATACCAGATTCACAAACTTCGATTTCATAAATTTATTACAAATTATGAGGGGGTTGAGCCGCAAAACCTAGAAACTACATTCAAGAACTTATTTAATGAGTTATAGGATAAAGTATTTATTATATGCTACAATGATGAAAGAAGTGAACTAAATCACAACACAAAGAAATAAGGCGAATAAGCACATTCAATTTGAGATACCAAGAAATAATTGTGTTTCTTTTACATCAATTGCATGGTTTACACATTGACAAAGAAGGATTACCAATTTGATATATGAGAGAGATTAGTAGTGATAACATAGGAGGACATCCAAAGCATACAATTCAAATGCTTTCTCTATTGTCTTTGTGAAATTGCACAGCTCCATAACTTTCTTCACAATGTCTAAAGTTTAAACACAAAAGTGCTTTTGTTAGTAAAGGTCTTCTTAGTTCCAAAAGGATCAAACAGTAGCACCCCTTAAATGGCCTTAGAAAGTTTCCATCAGAAAAGTTCTAACTTCTATGGCTACTGGCCCACTAGATGATGCTTGAGATGAAACTCCATAGTTTATTTATCACTTATCAAGTCTTTTATATATGGAAGACCAGTTTGTAGTGTTGGGAGAAATCACATTTTGGCTATTGCTCACCTCTCCAAAATCAGTAATATAGGGAGAATCCCTATTCCTTTACAGATGGACAAAACAAGTCAAAAAGGAAACCAACAACTACACTTTTCTTGTAAGCAAATTTTGAGGCATCTTCCACAAGAATGATATGCACTTTAAGTATTTATATTGCTTGAAGAAGAATAGATGGTGATATAATCTTATCAGCTAAGAATTCTTCTATTCTTTTAGCCCTTATTGCATGCTTCACTTCCTGAATGTGATACCACTCCCATTGGATTATCAGCTTCATATTTACATCCAAAAGTAAAGTTCGTGGGCAAAAGCCTTGCTCTCTACACATACCAAATCCAAATTTCCCATTACATTGGTTCAAATAGTCTCTTGTTTGTGAGATTCACACCAATCAATGTTAGGCCTACTAGTCACACCTGCAGCATTGAAGACATGATAGGATTTTGTGTTCTAGATATCCATTTGTAGCTAAGATCAATTTTCTAATCAGCCACTTGCATACCCATACAAAATACCCTTCCCAGATATATGTCCAAGAAGACCTTGAATCAAGAAGACCTTGAATCCATCCATTACAATCATAAATCAAAAACTTGAGGGCTAGTTTCTGAGGGAAATTTCTTGAGGGAACAAACATTCAATCTTGTTTTTAATCATTGGTCATTAGAGAATTAGCTAAACCATTGTGAGCATTCAAGAGTGAGACAGAATAGCAGCAAAAATGTCACCCCACCAATATGGATGATTTATATCACATTCCGTGATTTTCTCAAGCCCATCTCTCCATTAACTGTGCTCAAACCAGCCCAAATCCTTGACTTTCTAAACATCCAAGAAGTATCTATAATCATTAAAAAGTATTTTCTCAACAAAATTATGAACACCTCATGATCAAGGGAAAACAGATAGCACATATCCTTGGCCATATCAATAACTCTCCTCTCCTTTATCCCAAACTTCTAAACATTCCCCACACCACTCTTGGGCAAAATAACCTCGAAAGCTTCTACTACATCCTCAAATAAGAGATAGCTTCGAACATAGGTTCCATCTGTGCATATGGGAGAAGGATTCCACTATGAGGCTGAAAGAATGAATTTTGAAATGAGCTTCTCAAGAAACTAAGTAGGTCCATAAACATTATAACCTTCAGTTGTAATCACCAATAAGCCATAAGATCTTCCATGGGCCATCACAAGTATTTCTACACTAGCCTTGGTTGCAGAGTAAGGATTAGTGGGAAAGAAGTTGAGAAGCCTCATGGTTTCCCACAATGGCATCCTACTCAATCTATCCATATATCTCATCTAAATTCAAATTAATGAACCTCTTAATTTGTCCAATGACCTTGCAAACCTCTAATAGAACATAAGTCCCATTAATATTGTTCTTTGTGAACTTGAAATTGTTTCTAAAGGAATTTTTTCAACATGGATTTGTGTTGCAAAATGCAAGATATGGTTGATTCCCTCTGTAATAGATGATAATTCACCAAATATGTGCTTGCAATATTGCTCATGTCTTTCATGAATCTCCTTACCATTTCAACAACACCTAACCTACCAACTTCTGCATAGATGTTTGATAGAAGAATACAAACCCAAGCATTCGTATAACCCAACTCTAAAAGAAGAGTTACCATAAACAATCCTAACTCAAGATTCATGTGTTCTACAAGCAAAAGGCAAACTGACCTCACAGCCATGGTTTGATTGGAATTTTGATGATGAAGTTTAAAGCTTTCTTAAGACCAAAATGATCCAAAAAGGTCAAACACACGCACATAATGATCAATTGTAAGCTACTAAGCATAATGTCATGGGAGATGTCAATGTCATTCAAATATTTACAATTTTACAACCCTAATGCACCAAACCTTGCATACTACATGCAAATAAAATGCAAGCAAAGTTTACATGGTCAAATAATGTGGCAGAGAATCCACTTTTGATTATGCTTAGTGGATGTCAATAACTCGTTTCAAATGAAGGGTCGTGGGAATGTTCACAAAGGTTGTGAAATTTGGTTGTACACCTACCAAATGCATTTGTTTGAAAATTTCAAAACCATTTTGTATGCATTGTGTAGTCATTGCATTCCATTTGACACGTTTCTTTCAAGCAATGTGTCAAACAGCTCACATCCTTTGTCTATGCTTCCACCTTTTGCATACTTGTCTTCTAGAGCAGCTGCAACTATAAAATCCATTTTCAATGCTTCATTTCAGTATATGCAGGCAGCAATGGTTGTGGAATTGACTTTATACCTACCAAGTGTATTTTCTTGAAAGTTTCAAAAGCCCTTTCAACAAATCCATTATTGTCATTTCCTGCAACAGCTCACACCTAGGATCTTTGACAGGCAATGCCTTTTTTTATGGTGGTTGTGATATTCTGAAAACTTTTTTTATCTGTTAATTATCTCTCAAATGATTGTAGCTTCCTTTATCTGTTCATTATCTCCCATTCGGTTGTAACCATTTCGCATCTTCTTTCTACATGGATATGATCTTCCTTTGTTAGAACTTCAAGAACTTTTATAGGTCACAACTTCTAAATTTTCAAAAATTACTTTTCCCACAAACCTTCCTCGGCAATTTAGATGCTTTTCACAACTCATAACCAATTGGAATTTAAACTTGTGATTTTGACAAACCTCCATCATGGTTTAAAATGACTTCATCAACACTTTTAGTGTCTTTCACAGCTATTTAATAAGTTTTAAGTTCTGATTGGTCTCCTTTCACAAGCTCCCTGCAACTTTCAAGTTGTGAGTTCTGAACTTCTGAGTTGTGTTTCTTCCTCTTTGAACAATATCCAACTTCACCTCACGAAAAATTTTATACCCTTGTCCAACAAACTAGAAATGTGTTAACGGAGAATAATACCATAACTTTGGACTGCCCTAATATTTTCTCTTGAAAACTAGCCACATTGTCAATAATACTGTCATAAGACTCCATATAAAACCGTTTCACTCCACTTCTATAAAACTCTCAATTTCCCAAACCATTGAAAATATTAAAAACTATCAATATCTCCCAACTAGAAAGAGGTATCACCTTGAAACTTTGCCATATTGTGCATGAAGGAGACAAATCATCCCCATAAAATGGTTTTATTCCAGCTTTTACAAATTGTCAAATTTAATTGTTTTCATGATTTTCCGCACTATGCAACTGCTTTGGGTATTTGGCTGAACAAAGTAAAGATTCTTCTTTCTAGTGTGTGTTTCCACATGAACCGAATCAACTATGACACTTTAAGGATGGATGAAAGGCATGGAAAACATGTGATACTCAGATTTTGCAACTAGAATTGATTCAAAAAAGGTGTTCAATGCATGACAACACTTGTCATTGTGACTAAAAAAGCTCAAATTTTGAAAACGTGGCTAACATAATCACATAACCAAGCAAAAACTGCAAGAAAAGCATGGGTGGAGTTTCAAAGAAGTCCTAAACACAATCTTGAAGCCCTCAAAGGCAAAGAACCAAACACATAGCTAAATCTAACTTTAAAATGAACTCTCCGCACTAAATTTGAACAAAAGATAGAGATGTCAAGCTACAAAACAAATGTTTTCTGGTTATTTAGGAAGCAGAAGTATGTGAATCAATTAGACCAATGGCTAGAAAGACTCTTCTCAAACAATAAACGTGCGGAAGACCATATTGACCAAATGAAACAAAGCACCAAGGCCTAAATGGGACAATTGTTGGTTTGCATGGAACATCCATTAAAAATTAAAGAAAGTGCACTGCAAAGTATGGACATTGAATCACATACATAGTAAACAATAATTATGAGAGGATAAACAATTAAGTGAGATTAGATTCGAAGATTTTCGAGTGAGACATTGTGCCCAAGAACTATAGCTCATAAAAGCAAATGTAAAGAAACCACCATAATGAATATTAGGCATTTTGAGTATATTCATATTGTAAGAGTGTGCATTTAAATAGTACCATTAGTTTTCTTTTGCATAACACTTATATTGGTGTGAACAAGGTATCTCACCCAACTAGGTCACCTAGTTGGTCCTATATACACACATTCATATGTTCAATTAGGGCTTTAAGAGTCTTTCTACAAGCCTCTAGTATTCATGTGACCTAATCACTAATTGTCTCATGACATAGGATTAAGACATTTGTCACAATCTTATATTGTCCTATCTATCAACCTTGCCTATTTAAGCTAAGCCTCATATGTGCATTACGTAAGTAGTATTATTGATCCATTATTGTTGTGCATTATTGCATTCATAATCAAGCAATTATCCTCTTGATCTACTCTCTTGCGGAAGGCTATCTTTGGTTTTGCAGGTTACCCTAGGGTATTAGAGCTCACGATGAACTCTTTGAACTTCTACTCTTGCATGAATTAATATAGATTAAGGAATTAATACAACAACTCGTCAACCACCTCAAAAAATTCTTAGTCCTCTCTTTGCACCGTAATGAGCATTCAAACCTTGCACTTGAGTGACATGAGAATGTTAAGTAGCTTCTAAATATAATGGTGTGCATAATGTATGCATAAGTAATAGGGTGTGCAATTCACTAAGAAAAGCCAATATCTTGACAACATTTGAAGCTTATATACAGTTTTTAAATAATATTATTGTGGTATATCACTATACACTTTTATCTTCTTTTTTTTAAGTGATGTCATTTTTCCTATCACTTTTACAAAAGATGTCTCCCATCTTCAACTGACTACATGATACTGTTGTGAAGTCCTTCACACATCGCCCCAATCTTTGGGGACCCCATCTGAAATTTTTTTTGCAGTTGCTTAAAATCTGGTCCATGGGTGACAGCGAAGTGAAGTTGATAGTTGCATAAACTTTGGTAGAAATGAAGGAAGTTGTATGTTCTGATTTTGTGGAACCATGAACATGATGTTCATGGTGGTGGCGGATTCCGCCACCACCATGGACACCATGTCCATGGTGTCCTAAATTTCCGCCCTGATGGTGCTGTTTGCTATGAATTGGCAATAAAATCTGAACATTGAACTCGAAATCTGATGGTTGATCATGAACTTGAAATCTGATTTTACATGAACTTGGAGAATGAATTTGAGACATGGACTTACAACATGGACCTAATGTCCATGGTAGTGGCGGATTCCGCCACCACCATGGACACCATGTCCATGGTGTAGTGAAATTCCGCCCCCTCTTTTAGCTGTTGAGAGATGGAATTCGTGGCTGAAAGTGTTAAGTTTGAGGCAT
>MU223366.1:1667825-1679637 GCA_018584345.1 Thuja plicata | reverse complement strand
AAATGAAGCTGAAGAGGAACCAAATGTTCACCTTGATTCCGATGAAGATGATGAAGAAGAATATGGAATTGGATATTAAGTTTACTGTTTTAATTTTTAACTATGAAATATGGCTTGTGATTTAAATTGTCAGCACATTTTGAGACTTTTGCAAAGTATGAATATGATATAATCATATATTGACAATTATGGATTTATCATTTTATGAGAATCACGCTTCTAACTTCTTATTATTATCATTACATGTATGGAATCTATGAATATACATATATATTTTTCAAAAATGTCTATATATATACCCACGGAATCAGGATCTGGCCCAAAAAAAAATTTGCCGAACCCCCGTATCCGAATCCGAATCCAAACCAAAATCAGGATCAGCTACTTAGCTTTTACCCAATCTCCTAAAATTATAGAGCTTTTAGTGGGAGTCCATAGTGGTATGGTAATTCTTCATTGTTTTATAAAATAGTTGACCAAGACACGAGATTCAATATGGTTTTTGAATTTTTTAACATGCAAGAAGAGTTTTAATTGGACAAGTTTTATAGCAATTACAATTTGGCAAGAGGAGGGTCCTTAATTTCATTTACCAACTCTTTATTTTTTATGTGACAATTTTAAAATTAAATCTCAAAGAAACATTGGCAAAACTAGAAAAGAAGAAACAATTTGGTTCCAATATGGTTCAGATAAAATATGCTGTTTGGAGGGGTGAGATGTTGAGCTAACAGGATTTTGAGCTGTTGGGCTCTATTCAAGAAGACTGTTAAGAATGGACAAGACTACAAGAGTGGCAGAAATGTTTGCAGACACACTTGAAATGCTTCTCTTTGCATATAGTTCCTAAGTTCCCTCTGGAGCTAATGGCTTTGTTTTAGCAAATTTGTTGCTGATTGGAGATGCACCCATGCACTTTCTAAGTTGATTTCTTGGATATTGTAGGAAGCATCAATTGTGAGTGTGTTAGTGGATGCATGGAGCTGTGAAGTGCCAGGTAATGGAATTTATTTTCCCAACAGTCAACCAACTATGCATTTCCCATCTTTTCATTTTTCTTATTGCTCCTTTCTATTGTTATTCATGGAGGCGATGACAAAAGAAAGAAGCATCACAAAATCTCTGATTTTATAAAAGCTTGAATCAATGAAGCTTGCAAATAGTTATAGGCAAAGACAAAAGCAATGATAAACCTAGTTTTAATGAGATTGTAGAACATGGAAAGGGAGGGATCTAATGTGAATAATGCAGGGTCAAATTTACCCAAGGAAAGAAGTAAAGTGCTCACTTATCGCCATCAATTTACTATTTTAAACAAGTGGTTGCATTTCCTTCAGAAGTTAAAGTTCGAAGTGTTGATAAAAGGAAGGACAATGATTTTGGAGAGTGCAATCACAGAAAAGTTATGAATAAGAAGGAAATTAAGCTGGGGCAGGAGAAGCAGGCCTTCCTCAAAGATCTGAAAGAACTGGAATTCAAAAATATGGACACGGGATTAATATTTTATAGGCTATTGCTACTAACTATGGACAATAAACCCCAATACAAGTGCAGTAAGGAGGATTGCATGAAAAATGGAGGTGGAGTTGGACAATAGGATCTTGACCATAAAAAAGATAAGGCTGCCTATAATAAGGGAAAGAAGAAAAATAAAATCGATAATTTAGAAATCAGCATGGAAGGAATATTTTGACAAAATTAAATTCCTGAAGCAAGAGCAAGAGCAAGAGCAAGAGCAAATCAGAGTGTGGATGTCAGAAGCTAATGGTGAGGAATTGATTGACCACACAATAGTGAAAGATGAGAACATTTGTCAAAATGGAAAACATCAAGCCCGATGTTCAAGGTGCCTGGGATGATTTGCAGTACACCATAATAGTCCAAGAAAACCCATACAGAATACTCCTAGAGATATATATAGGTGATATTTTGAGAAAGGCAAACATAGTAGCTCTGTGCCAAATGAAGAAAAGCATTAGAACATTTTCAGTTACATGAAGTTGACAGAGTTTCTTAAAGAATAGTTCCTTAGTTGTCAAGATTTAGTTTGTAATAGGAGGGTCAGAAACTAAGACCAGACCATTGTCAGTTTGTTATGTGCTCCTTCCCAACTAAATTTTAATGGTGCTCTAAAGAGTTTTGCTGTCAATATATCACAACCAGCCTTCTCCATTTTTTCTATTTCAATAAAAAATTTCCTTCGTAAAAAAACATGTTGCATATGAATGACTTCTAACCTTTTTACAAGTGTTGCAGTTCTTCCAACCATCTTCATCTGCATGAAATATCTCACAGAACTTCATTTGATCGTATGCTAACCTGTGGTCCAAAAGTAAGTGTATAAATAGATTATGAAAGTTATCAATTAGCTATTAGATACAGTGCACTAGTTATTTCTCTACGATTTGACTGTGGAATTCAAGAATCCATATTTAATTCACAAAATACTACAGACCACAAGAGAAACCAAATTTCAACATTAAATATGACAAATAAGCAAATTCATGTTTTGCCCTTCTAAACAAATTACCGAGTAACAATAAATACATAACACATTTCTATGACAGATGCAATAATCCTAGGAATTTAAGGACAGCACAGAAACTTGCAATATCACTTAAAATAGAAGACACCCACACACAAACTACCAAGGAGCATCAGAAACCTTACTTAGACTTGGTATCATCCAATACAAGTCTGAGAAAAATAGAAACCAAAACAATGGACCAAAGTACTAAACAATTGTCCCTTGGGAGTTAGGGCAAATACAATCACAAAAATCACAAACAAATGAAATGTTCCATGAAAACCCTTTCCTTTCAAGCAAAATTAAAGCAAAACTTTAAACATTGGCCTCCAACACAAGAACATATCTTAAACATCCTCTAGTAAAAAATGGGTAGATTCACACAGCTAATAACTTCCCAAAACAAAAGGTCTTTGTAACTTAAGGAGAAAAGCCACTAAGCTGTGAAATCCCAGCACATTATCCTTTTATGCAGAATTAAAATTAACATGAAGTACGAACGCCAACAGCAATCTGAATAGGATTTACGGATTGCCTACACAAACTCTTTATTTCATGTAAGATATTAGCTTAAATGCCCAAACAAAAAGTCAATTTTCCTCTCGAATAACAAAAGCATAATGGGTAGTCAATGTGCACACACAATTATAACTATAACATCTAAAATAATAGCAAAAACAGGACTGCCACATTAAAAAATCAATAAAATAGAGAGAGAAAAAAATTGATCAAAGGGGCAGTAGTGTAAAGGTGGATTGTCCTCACAAAACGTCCCATGAAAAGCATAGTACGCCACCACTTTACAAATTATCACTATGGAAATTGGAAAGAAAAAACAGAGCTAGCTTATAAATTTTCAGAGGAAATTTAATTTTTTAAAACCACAACAGGAAATCAACAATCTAGACATAGACTTCTCTTGCACAAAGTCCCATGGTAGATAATAATTACTGATAAATATAGTACAAAATTATTAATAATAAAGTCCCTAATGTTAGAATAGCTACACTATAAAAAGACACAAAAACCATACTGTAATAGAAAATTATAAAGCACGGAAAAACTCTGGAAGAAAATCTCAACCTTCAAAATTGCACAACGGCAATCTTGCGACACTATAAAACACGTCTAAATTGATTAAAAACAATCTTGTCAGAATCAGTAAATTCTTTTAAGGTTATGATATTTCTACAAAATATATGAGCACAAATTTCTGGATAAAGAACAACGTAAACACAAAACTGTAATTTTATTACCATAGTACTGACAAAACTATAAATTGTCCAAACTTGCCCCGGAAATTGTGATTTAATGTTAAAAAGTGGTTTCATTCGTAATGAGAGTGACTCGATCAAAATCGAAAATCACAAAAGTCAACCCACAACGAGATGGACAAAAATTTCCGAAAGAAAACTGACCAGCTTGTTAAAACGAAAACGCTTTCCAAGTTACAAAATTTCCATGGTACTTAATACTCAAACTAAAAACCAGAGTACATGCAAAACACTAAATAAATTACCAACATATGCAAAGCGAAACTAGAAATTGTAACTCTAAATAAACTAAAAACAAATCGAAAGCAAAACTGCTTCACATAGAAAAGAAAACCAAACCAAAACCCTGACAAAACAAGGAAGAAAAGAATGAAGATTCGCGCTCGGCAGCAAGCGTTTTATTTCATTATTTCCAAGAAAAATGTGCACGCAAAACTACACATCAATTACCAGTGAACACGCACAATTGAAAACTATATTGCTATACTACAAATTGTAACTATAAAAACTGAAAGGAAGAAAAAAAAAAGTCAGAAATGCCACTTTACGATTAGATGATACGCAGACCGAAACCCTGACAGGATATCTTTTTAAAATAACTCACGCTCGGAAGCAAAATTTTGTCTTCTTAACGACAGCGACAATATGAGCACGGTATAAAAAAACCTCAAAAAAACTTGTAAAAATTTCGATAAGTACATCTAAATTCGTACTAGGTTACAAATTTCTCCCGGGAAAGACGTAAAGAAAGAAAACGAGATTAAACTCAAAACCCTGAGCTCCGAGTAAAAACCACGCTCGCACGAGAATTTTCGCTTCTTAATTTCATGACTCTGGCAATCTAACCACGTCACAAAAATGCATCGAAATAACATAGAAGAAAACTGATCAACGTCTTCAATTCTACCTAGGTCATCAAACTTTCCAAAAAACGACGTAAAACATACGACAAAAAGCCAAAAAAAAACTACCCGATAAAACAACATGTTAAAAAAAAATCCATACCCGCAGGAATTGCAGAGATCGGCAAAGCCGCCGGAACGTAAAGGCCACCCCGTTCTCCACCCAACCGACGCCGCCCCGCGGCACTTTGCATTCCAGCAAATCTTATTCATCTCTTCCCCCAAAATTCAGCCCAATCTACGTAAAAACAACACAAATTTCACAGTTCGAGGTCACCGGTTCGATCCGCAGCACGCAAAAAATAAAATCCAAACACCTATTTCCAAATCCACGTAAAATTCACGCCAATTTCCGCCTGCCAGGTCACCGGTTCGATCCGCAAAGGAGAACCAAACCACAAAAAAATTCCGTGAAACTCACACAAACTAAAAGTAATCCATCACAAAGCCGTGACCTAAACAACATGACAGATTTTTATTGTCTGCACACAAATTCATCTCCCGCAGTTTCCTTGACCAGTACGCCTTATTACGCCTCACTAATAATCCTCAGCCGACCATTCTTTAGCCACAGTTCCAGCATAACTAGAGATCGAAAATTCCACCGTTTTATCTGTTGGGAAGCCTCAGTACTCCCAATTTATCAGCTACTCGAGCGTTTTTCCACGTTCTCGGCCGTTTTTCCGCCATTTTCGTTCGCTTAACAGCCGCTAAATCTTGATGTAAATCTCTACAACTTTAGCCATGCACGCTCACAGCTGCATGAGAAAAACCAAACAGCAGAAAATCAAAAAACACATTTGGGTATTTCTTTCGCTATAAACGGCCCATCCGTAGACACGTACATGCAAGCGTATAGTCTTCGCGCCGTATGCGTATGTCCTTTTCGCTCTACGCTCCTTGCATTAGCTGCCACGTGTCACTTCTTCTGCTTTTTACGTAACGTCCTCCCTAGAGTTTCGGTATCCTAGGCTGGTAACTCATATCGTCGTTATTTAAATCAAGAATTAACGGTGGAGTGGGACCCACGGCTAGTTTCATGCAAACTTCATGGGTTGTTTTTGTGCAGCACGTTGATATATATATACATTGTATATATGTTCAATATATTCGACGTTAACTAAGTATTTATGTCGCCTACGTCGTGCTGGCACTCTGACCTGTCCTTTAGCGTGACTTAATAAAAAGTGCTAGTACGTGGAGTGGTCTCACGTATTTAGTGGAATTTTTTTACTTAAATTCGTCAAAGAGTTTTAAAATTCTTGGAATTAGAACGTGAGGTCCTACTCTTAACGTGGGAATATTTTTGGGAACAGCGGGATTGTGCTTCTCTTTTTAAGGTGCGTGTGGTCCTCTGTTCTGCCTTTCTCTTCTTTTTTTTCTCTTTTTTCTAAAAGAGTGCGATGTAGATTTCAGAATCTTCGTCTCCCCAAAAGAGAGAGCGGTTGAAAATCCGGGAATAAAGAATTTCAAGGGTTATTTTTTTAGGGCTTCTTTCTTTTTTTTTATGACTGTAATTTAGTGTCTAGAAGGTGCTTAAGCATAATCTGAAAATAGTAGCTAGATGCTTTGTTACAAAGGAGAATGTAATGGATGTGTATTATATGAAATGGGAAATTTTTATTATTTATTTTAATAAGGACATTGTATCATATGAAATGAGCCATTTTAGATGGAGTATCAAAAGTATAATTGTATATATAAAATATATGATATAGGTTTTTAAAAATAATATATGTTTTACTATTTAAAGGGTAATTTATTCATCTACTTTTTTAATATAAGATAATGTATATTATTCACAAAAAAGAAAGGGGGACACAAGGTCATTTATTAAGAGTCGTATGGGTAATATAAGGAGATTAAAATATACACTCACAAATAGACAGCAATTGCTTAAGCGGGAAGAGCAGACCTTTGTCATTTGATTCACCTCATACATCAATAGGATTGGGGGTGTCGTTGGGGAGAGACTACCCCTCATTAGCAGTAGTCTTCTCCTTATCTTTGTCTTCTTGTGTTAGCGAGATTGCCAACACCAACCTTGGGAGCCATTTGGAAGAGTTGGGTCACCCACCATCTTTATTGAAAATCAACCAACCACTTGCACTACCAGTAAATGGTCCTACACCATTCGAGCCCCACCAGAAGGCAAAGCCCCCATGAGGCAAAGAGGTGAAGCATCGTCTGGCAAAATCACTCCCACCACCAAATTGGCGATGGGGAGCATGGGATTGTGAAGTCTGAGAACGTTGAGTAGAGGAGCTTCGGCCATGCCATATGTCGTGAGGTGAAGATTGGTTATGAGAAGTGGAGCTATCCTAAGGGACTCTAGCAACCATACAAGGATCATTCCCCCAATGCTCAAGAAGCTCTTGGAGGTGGGTCACCGCCAGTGCTACTTTATTAGCCTGAATCTGAATCTGAAGCATCACATAATTATGAATACACGCTTTAGTGAAAAGCGGAACATGTATATCAATAGAGCTATGTCAAAACAAAATAGCATTCCTATCTTTCCATAAAGAAAAGAGGATCTCCACAAGGTTGAAAGCATGTCAAATTTGGGTAAATTTGAAGGGAATGCAAGACCAATCCCCAAGGAGCTCCGTGTCCTAGGAAAATAGTTTTGGGGAAAAGGGATGAAAGAAATCATGAATCCAACTCTGCAAGTTTTGAGCATGATGACAAAACCAAATATTCTAGAACCTGTGTTTCCAAACAAGCTAAGGCAACTGCAAATGCCACCAAAGATTCAAAGCAAGCACCATGGGAAGGTGTAGAGAGAGCCAGCAGTATCCTAATCGTAGCTTGTCATTGCAAAAGACAATGTTGGGAAACTAGTGCTAGTCTTTCAACTAGTGCTTCACAAAGTGAATGTCAATCTTTTTATTTGATTGGTAAAACGGTTATTTTATTAATATCATTAAAAAATATTACATTGTAATTAATACACTAGATACAGTATGTTATGCTTCAACCACCCAACCATCACTTGCAAAAAGACTTCACCCACCCTTTGACCACCACCCAACCACCCCCTTCAAGAACACCACCTTGGCAAAAATAGCAGCAACCCACCAACACCTGATAAACCAATAACCCACCCTAATACACAAGCAGCCAAAAAAGGGGGGCCTGACCAGGTTTTCAATCAACATAATCTTTATAGAACAAAGCATTACAAAATAAACCCTACCCCCAACCCATACATGGACCAAAAGGAGTACCAACGGTGAGAAAATTTTCAAAAAACAAAGGCATCAAAATGGGTAGGAACCCCAACCCTTTCCAAAAGGAACTAACTTGTCCTATTCTCGCCATCCCTTGCTTCAAAAGCCTCTGATTGTGCCTGCTTCCTAGTCCTCAGTCGCCTCTTCTTTCTTACCTTCTTCAGAATATTCATCACTACTAAGGCACGACTCGCTATGTATTCCCCTCGCCGCAAAGACAGCTTCAAGGATTTCCCACCTGATAATGCTTGAATTCTACTTTCATCTATGTCAGCACCCAAAGGCCAAAAGATTAATGGGATCAATTTGTAAGCCTCTGCCACCCTTGGATTAGCAATGCCTCTTCATTAGTGCTTGAGTCCCCTCTTGCGCCTATTGAGGACATATTCCTTCCAAATGTATGATTGTAGAAAGAGGAGGTGACTTATCTACCTATTCCTATTTGCATTTCCTTTTTCCTCTTCTTCACTAAAAATTTTATAGTGGAAGATGGTGAGCAATGCTAAGATGTAGATCACTCACCAAGATCCTATATAGACATTGGAATACAAACCCACCCTCAAGCAAAATCTTATTAGCACAACCAAAAGAAGGAAGGGTGTTAATGCAAGATCTATGACCAAAGTGGGATTTGGATTCCTCTAAGAGGATAGATGTGATATGATAAAGTACATATCTTATCTAATCGAGCAAGTGCAAAGGAAAAGAAGGAAGAATAAGTGCACCTGGAAGCAAGATGGAGAAGGTAGAACTTCAAATCTGAATTTGACTATCGTCGAAATCTTGGATACTGTTGTAACTACATATATGGAAAACAGGGATATGAATCTATCTGTCCTAAAATTTTCACTGAAAAAAAAGTAGGGGCAAGTCAACTTGTTCCTTGCAAAATCTAATGAAACTTTCCCAAATTTTGCACATGTACCTGTTGTTGGAAAGCTACAATGTAAACAATTGTTGTTTTGTCATTGATGTCAAACCTTGACTGGTGAGACTATTGCTATCTGTTTGAGTACCATATCTATTGATTGCTGAAGAAGATTTGAAGGCAAGGATAACAAGAAGACCGAGTGAAATGGTTGAGTTATGGGAAGTTACAAGGGTACTTGATCAGTTGGCACATTGGCAAGGTAATGTATTGTTTATATCTATAACACTAAAATGAAGATGTCAGTTTACTAGGAACAGTATATGTCGAGCGAAGTTTGTGTCGATCGAGCACCAATGTATGGTGAGCATAATTTCTAGTGTCGACCAAGCGCTAGTAAATTACCGGAGAAAACAATGATGACCGAGTGGAAGAACACAGTGTTGGTCAAGCGTCGGTATTTTGGTAAATGTTGAGATTTGAGATCTCTGGCCGACATAATTGAATTTATTGGGATATGTAAAGTTAATTAAGGATAAGCACGATTGGTCCACATTATTCAATGCATGGGTAACCATAATTAATGCATGTATTCAAGATTTAATTTGTGATTGCTTTGGAGAAGTAAATTAAATGTAAATGATGGAAAGATCCGTTGGATCTAACCTAACCTAGGATCTACGATCCTGATTAAGCAACAAAGATTTATTTTACCTAGATGACGAGTTATAAGATAACCTTGAGGGGTTATTCAAAAAGTGAGAAGTGTATGCAAAGAGTATTGCATGGTTAATTAGCTGATTGGCATGATCCAGCAGAGAAGGCTGAGAAGAGAAGCAGAGGATTGCAAAAGTGATTTCTTGATGGATTTCCAAGCAGATCTGAAGATTGAAATGAGAATGGAGGCCACTCAGTGAATTAGCATTAGAGCTGAACTAGATATGGATTTGCAAAGTAAGTTGTATGTTTCAGATCACACCTGCTGATTACTTTCTAACCATTGTATCAGTCAAAATCCTTTAACCAGGTTGACCTAACAATCATTGTATAAATCCTTTGAGAAAGGTGAAATTCAGGTGGAAAGTTCTAAGTCCTCTAACAAGGCCACTCCTAATAGGGTGATCAAAATCCTTTAACCAGGTCACATTTAGTAGTGTGTTTTGTAACCTTTAACAGGGTTGGCTCCTAGCAGAGCTCACTTCAGAAGAGTGAAAATTTGGTAGCATGTTACTGGTGGTTTTTCCCAAATTGGGTTTCCATGTTAAATCTTGGTGTCAACTTGTGTGAATGTTTGTGTTGTGTTTTACTATTAAGTTTCTGCAAGTTGATTACATTTGAATAGTAAACTGCATATTTATGTTGTCGATTTATGTTGTTGCTACCGAGCAGTTCTGAGTTGTTTAAGGTGCTATAAAGTTTCAATTGGTACATCTAGACCTATGGATAACTGATTCACCGCCCCTCTCAGTTATTCTAAATTCATTCTAACAATTGGTATCAGAGCTTTGGTCTCTTGAGAATAGTTTGAAGGTATGTAGAGCGAAAGATCAAGATGTATAAAAAGGAGGTACCAAAGTTGAACAAAGATAACTTCCCTGCATGGCAGAGTTTGATGAAATTGCATATGGCTGGCATTGGTGATGTTGCTAAACGCTATGTTGAACATGATTAGTATCCCCACCAACACCTCTCACCGCTGAACAGTTAAGAGAAAAGCAGGAACACAATCAAGCAATGTTGGAAATCACATCATCCCCGAGCTATCCTGAATTTGAAGACATAAAGAACTGTACAAATGAAAAGCAGATGTGGGATACCCTAGCAACCATCTATGGAGGAGATACAAATGTGCTAAGAGCCAAATCAGAAAGTTTAAGAGGTAAGTTTGATGAAATGAAAATGCAAGAAGGAGAAAATATAGTTCAATATTGTGGTAGGATAAAAGAAGTTGTGAATGCTATTAGAGGATATAATGGAACCATTGATGATAACACCATTATGAGCAAGGTACTAAGGATTCTTCTTCCTGTATATGCTATTAGAGTCTCTGCAATTCAAGAATTGAGATGTACTCCTAATAATAATTTGACTTTGGAAGGTATGGTAGGCATACTTACTGCATTTGAGATGTCAAATTTTGATAACTACACTCCACAAGCTATTGAATCTGCATTCAAGTCCCAGTTGGTCCTTGTACAATATAAAATTGTATGATAGATTGTAATTGATAATGTGTACATATAAAAATGATTGGTTTATTTATTGATTGATTATTATGATTGGGATGTGATTGATGTGTAAATTGTCCTTTAAGTTGCCTAGAATGTATTGAATTCCTTAACTCTAATTGAATTATATTGATTAAGTATTGCAATTGTGAATAAGGAGAAGATAAGATATTCCTTTTTATCCTCAAATGCACAAATGGGAGATCCAAGTTGATCAACCCCAAGGAAGGGCTAATGCACAAATGAATCAACTATTGAGAAAGGAGAATAACAAACAGGATACCTTAAATTCTGTTAATTATATGTATAGAAATGATATATGACAGTAATTGAAGAAATAGGAGAAATGCACTAACCTTGAAATATTACAGATCAAAGAATGCTATTTTTTGAGGTATGTAGACAGTTTCTGGAAAAACTGACAGTTGATCCCGAACTGGAACACAGAGACGAACAAAACCCAAAAATCTTTTTCCATTCTGATGTCATCTTATGAAAAAGGTCGACCTTGACCCACAAATGTCAACCCTGACTCAATAATGTCAACCCTGACCTGCACAGATCCGAAAGTGACTATGTTCGCGCCATCCGAAAGAAAGCTGAAAAGGGTATCCAGATCTGGGTTCAAATCCACTGTTCTGCACCTGTACCTGCAAGAAAAAGGAGATTTTTTGTTGTGGGGGAGGGGTTTGCCTTAGTCAAACCCTGATTTAGGAATTAACCTTGAAATCAATAAAGTACAGAATGCTAGCAAGTAGTAGAATTGAATCTAACAATGAA